>JAEIHY010016650.1:0-17907 GCA_018904565.1 Drosophila tsacasi
GTTGAGCGAAACATGTTGACAGTGAAAAATGTTCCGCAACATCTAAATGTTGCGCAACATCAAATTAAATTAATTGATATATATTCCTATGGCAGCTATATGATATAGAAGTCCGATTTTGATCAAATTAAAATCGAAATTCAAGAATAATAAAAAATGGCCATGTCTCAAATTATATGAAAATACGTTGAAAATTGGGTAAGTAATAATTTTTTTCTCAAAATTTTCCGATTGTTTCTATGGCAGCTATATGATATAGTCGACCGATCCAGCCCGTTCCGACAGTAGTGAGAGCATATAGAAAACTATGTACAAAGTTTCATTCAGACAGTTTCAAGACTGAGAGACTAGTTTGCGTAGAAACGGACAGACGGGCAGACAGACGGACATGGCTAGATCGACTCGGCTGTTGATGCTGATCATGAATATATATATACTTTATACGGTCGGAAATTTCTCAAACTTCTGACTAAAATTATAATACCCTGCAAGGGTATAAAAACTAGATTCAATAGGACTTTTCGATTAAGTCCGTTAATTTTCGAGTCAGGAGGATGTTTCAAATCTACCCACTTTATAGAGGGAGATAAAGTGGGTACCCTATTTATGGTACAAGGAGTATTATTGGGTGTTCCTTATATAAATGTTCAATCAAAAACCTTGCTCGAAAACGCATTATCATGGGTATCATGGGATAGATTTACAAATTTGCCAGACTATTTATCCTCAAGAAACACTAAAGCTAAAACACACACACACACACACGTCAACTGAGCCAAGGAGCTGCCTGTAGAGAAAGAGAAGATTTCCTTCGTATTAGCAGAAAAAAAAGTTAATGGATCTCAATGAACCCAAGCAGCTGCCAGAGAGCATTCTTTGAGACCCATTTTCCGATCGCGAATCATAGTTACCGCTGAGATGATCCTTTTTGATATCCGGCAGACCCTTTTTGCGGCGCTCGCGCTCGTGCTCTCGGTCCCGCTCTTTGTCGCGGTTGCTGCGCTCCATGCGATCCCTGTCCCGTGATCCTCGTCGCCGGCTGGAGCGTGGCGATCGGGAGCGGGATCTTGAACGGGAGCTGCGTCGCCGACGATCGTTTCCAGGGCCGCCGCCGCCTCCACCACCAGCGCCGCCTCGTCCGCGTGGCGACCTAGAACGGCTGCGACTGCTCCGGCGGCTGCGCTTGTATCGATCGCGGTCCGGCGTCGGACTGCGCGAATCGGCGCCATCCAGGTTGATCACCTATTGGAGTCGATGGTAGTGTTTGCAAGAAAATTTGAGAGAAGTGGATACGTGATAAAAACGTTAACATTTCAGTAAGCTTAAAAAATCTGAGTGGGTGGTCCGGAGGAGCGGAAATTGGGAATTGGGAATGGGATGGGACAGATACATAATAGACTGAATTAAGACAGCTTTCTTTGGCGTGTGTTGACGTGTGGTTCTGTTTTATCTTTCGCTTTAGACTTCGACGAATTCTATTCTCTGGAGGTTTTCTTTTTTTTGAGGCATTTTTCATTTTTCGTTTTTCGTTTTCGAGCAAGATTTGAGTTCTTGAATTTACATATTAAGGAACTTACCAAACGTTGTTATATCATCAGGCAACTCGGGTTGTTCCGCCGGACATTACTGGTCTTTGAAAACCTTACCTTTGGCTTCATTTAACGTACTTTTTTTTGTTTTTGTATTATTAACTAATCTTTATCATTGACTTAATAATCAGATTGCAATATTAGGCATTCAAAAATACTTTTGGGGCGGCATTCAGTTGACTTTTAGGCGCGGTTAAGGAATGAGGTGTAAACGAGGTTGTTGCAGGCTTCCACAAGGGATTAAGAGAATTAAGTTTAAGGCATATAAGATATTCAAATCGAAACAAATATCAAATATAAGTGTCAAGTTAACTGAATCGAATGGGGGTCTGCTGAACACGCCGGAATTCCATCGGTTATAACAACATTTTGGGCACATTTTCTACGGCTCAACTGCACGTCAGCACAAGGCACAAGTGGCTGCGACTTCCGAAGATAAACTTATTTTACTGAGCAATGTTTATGCTGCTGGCCTGTGTAATTCCGATCACTTGGCCAAGAGCATACACCACTGCTTTGAGATAGATATATAGGAGGAAAGTCTCAAAAGGTATACCTCAATGGTCTGCTGCTCCGATATGAACTCCACGTCCTTGTTGAGGTCCATGTTGTCATTGAGGTTCATGCCCATACCCATATTCATGCCCATGCCAGGCGGCATACCGGCAGTGCCCTGAAATAATACGAATAATAATTACAAATGAACATATAGAAAAGAAAGAACACTAACTAACTAACTTGTACACATACCTTCATGACATTTTGAAAATGCTGCTGCAGAGCCTCGTCCGGATACCGGTGCTTCTGGTTCTCCTCCTGCTGCTTGAACTTCTGAAAGTTCTGCAGCGTCTGCAGCTGCCGCAGCACGTTCGGATCGTTGAGCAGTTGCTTGAGATTGTTGTTCTGCCAAAAGAAAAAGTTACACAAGGGTTTTCAAACAAAAACTAGGCTTAAAATTAAACACAAAAACTAAACTAAGTGAAAACGAATAAGGTTGAAAGCAATAATCATAAATGAAAGAAGTTAATGGCCTGCCATACGTCTAATAGTTTGGAGGAAGTGGGCGGCGAGTCGTCGCCCATGCAGTGGTGATCGTCGGCCATCAGCATGCCATCGTCCTCGTCCTCGATAATCTCCCGCACCCGGTAATCGAGGTCGTGCGTGCTCTTGCTGTGCTCCCGCTTGTGGTGGTGCGACTTGCTGGACTTGCTTGAGCACGATGCCCCGGACTGGCGCTTGGAGTAATGCTGCTCCGCGTAGTGACGTTTGGAGCTGCCGCTGCCGCCACCACTGAACTTCTCATGACCCAGCTACCGAATTGTGAGCGAGGACGAAAGGCGTTGTTAGCAAGAGTTAGCAAGACATGAGAGACGGAAATATACAAGTAGCAAATAGTGGAGATGGTGTGTGGTTAGTGGGTTAGTTAGTGTTAGTTTAGGCAGACTCCAATCCCAGGTAGAATCGCAATCACTCACCGACAGGTCCGGCATGGCCCCTCCCATCTTGTCGTCCCCGATGGCACTGCTCATGCTCATCTCCATGCCACTCATGCCCGAGGTGTTAAGCAGCCCGTTGGGACCGCTTGAGATGTCGGCCAGGCTGAGGGCACCGCTGCTGCCGCTGGGACCGGAGCCCACGCCGCCGCCTGAGCCACCGCCAGCCCCGATCGGCGGCATCTGGTGGTAGATGGGATGATTGGGGTCGGCCAGGTCGAAGATCGGCTGGATGACCTCCGACTTGAAGACGTTGTTCTTCTGCCAAAGGTTCAGCACCCGGATAATCCGGCTCTTGTCCTCGGGCGCGCACCGGAACAGATTGGCGAACGTCTCCGTCAGGTTGCGCTGGAAGCGGGGCGCAAAGACGTCCTTGTCGGTGCCGTACTGGTGCCGCGACTGGCGCACTATTGAGTCGATCACATAGAGGCCCGGCACCTTGTACTCCGGCTTGCACTTGAGGATGAACTTTTCCACGCTCTGCACGACGTGCTTGTAGAACTTGATGGCTCGCATCGCCGATCTGGTGATTGCGGCCATCTTGGCCTTAGAAATGGGCGGCCGGCTGTCATAGAGTCCAGAGAGCTGCAACAAAAAAAAGGCGAATGGCAATGGCATAAGCATGGGGCACGGGAAAGGGTACCCGCCCGGGTCTGCCGATTATCGTTATCGGGTGCTGCGCCACCGCGCAAAGCAACCCTGGGCGGCGCTTGTCGGAAAAATTCTGGGCCCTGCCTGGAGAGATGTCTATCCGCGGTGCCCACTGCGACACTACCCAGCAAAAAGCTACCCGGATATTGTGTAACCGCCTCGAGATGCAGGCCGCACACTTTGCAGCCCTATCGCACGCAATCCGACATCTCCGTCCGGCGCTATTTTCCAGCATCAATCCAACTTACCTCATTGTTGAAAGCCACGACAGTTTCCATGTTCAATTGTTCGTTTCACTCACGGCGGACACTCACGAACTTCAGATTTGCATGCTTTGGTTGGTATCCACAAACTTTTACAACTCGCCGAACGCTATTTTGTAAACTTTTCAGCGTTTTTCCACTATTAAAAAGATTTTTTACAAAGCGTGAAAAAAATGGCTGCCCTGTTGCCAATGTTGCCACACCTGTTAACTTGACACTTACTCTCGATAGCACCGATTGTAGTATCGATGTTATCGCGACACCCTCAATACCAGAAGGTCTGGCAAGGTCACTGTCTCGAGAGTCTGACGCTGCCAGACAGGTAAATTCCATGGTGAATTCAGCCAGTGTTGCGCAGCGGCGTAAAAGCCCGTTCCAAGCCAAAAGTGTTGTAAAGGACTCGAGCATAAATAATAATTAAAAAGAATAAATAATCAACATGAGCTCCAACCATCGCCCCCTGGACGAATCCGACATCCTGCTGATTCGCACCATTCGCGACACCCCATCGCTCTACGATCCCCAACAGCCGTCCTTCCGGCTCTCGCAGCGGAAGGAGGAGGACTGGGCAAAAGTTGCGGACGTCCTCAACATCTCGATGACGGACGCGCGGCGTCGGTGGACCTGCCTGCGTGACCGCTACTCCCGGGAGCTCAAGCAGAAGCGCCTGCATCCGTCCGGCGAGTTCGGGCACAATGACTTCTTCAGGAAGATGGACTTTCTGCGGGACTTCGTGAGAAAAAGACGCGAGCGGCGGGGACGCGACCGGGACAGGGACCAGAAGCCCGCAGGTTGGCTCAAGGTGGACATGCGTCGGCGGCAAATCCGGCTGCCCCTGGACAACGACACTCTAATCGACGACCACGGCTCGACGGAATATGAGGAGGGCGAGGAGCAGTCCTACGAGACCAAGCTGGAGGTGCAGACAACGCAATCTGAGACATATTCAGTGCTCGTGGAGGCGGACGATGGCCAGGAGGAGAACGAACACGAGAGTTTTGAGGAGTTCGATCCGGAGAGCGACCCCAAGCCCCTGTCCAGCACGGTGGTCACCCTGCATCCGCAGAATGCCACTGCCAAGGCGAGTGTCGTGCCCCCTGCCGAATCCGTCGACCCCAGCCAAGAGGACGTAAGCGACTACGTAGTCTGCGTGGGCAATACTAGCCAGGAGCGAGAGCAACCTGCCGTAGAGATAGCCACCCCGATTACCGCGGAAACGGAAGACGACTTTTTCTGCAAGTCCATCGCCGCCTATCTGCGCCAGCTGTCGCGCGTACACAAGATCAAGGCAAAGGTGGAGATGTACCAGATACTAGAGAAGTATATCCTACTGGAGGAGAGCGGGATCAAGGCAGGTGCGGGTCCCGGCGCTGCATCACGGTCGGGCACTGGCTGAACAGGTTACATAGCTACTTATGTACATAGTTTTTAATATATAGTTTTTTAATGCAGTACAAATATACAAAGTGACGAAAATCCGTGAGCTTAATCTACCTGCGAAGAGAAGTAGTCGGGTCCTGCTTCTAACAGAAGTCCTCGTTTATTATATTTGCATCGACGGCTAGCCCGCGCTCTTTGAGCGCCTTGGACACCAGGCGGTGCTTCTCCTGACGCTGCTCCTGTTCGCGACGCTGGGCATCTAGGATTTCGTCGACGGATATCTCTTTGAGCGGGAGTTTCTGCTCTTTCTCGCGATCCTGTGGGGGAGCGCGCGTGGTATAAGGGCTTTCTGAATAACAGGGTTTCTCGTTTCACTTACAATTTCGCCTAGCAGCACCACATTCTCGCCACGAATGATAAAGACTCCACGTGGAATGTCGCCGTACTCGTTGCCAACATGTATCCGCTCGATTGTGCGCTGCAGCACCAGATTGGCGAACTGGTCCACCGAGCGCAGGTATCCAATAAGCGTCCTTCCGTCGCGCAACAGCACCATTAGCTTCTCTGTAAAATGCCGGTTTTTGTCACTCCTATCAATGCATTTCGCCAAGTCTGCAGCGTCTACTCACTGTCAACCTCTTCCAGCAGATGGGCTGTGCCTGCGAGGGGATTGAGATCGTCCATGGGAAATTTTGAGACAGATTTCCGCGAATTAAGGGCTAAAGTTTAGTGTTTCCATAAAAAAAACAAATCCTATTATCGAATATAACGCCATCGATGCTATCGATCAAAAATCGTCCATGCATGTTGTTGCCATACTTTGCAAGGAAATTTCCACTTGTTCGTTATTTTTTGCGCCTACACCGTAGTTGAAAGCAAAATGAAAATGGATGCTTGAAAATGATATTTTTCATGGGAAAACTCAGGGAGACCCTAAAGAAATGGGTTTATGGCATTGCCAGACTTATTAGAAAAATATTACGAGTCTTATTGAAATTTAAGGAGTGGTATTTTTTAGCGGTCCGGCCCATGGTCACTCTGGTTTCAAAACAAATATTGCAAGGAACAAAAATAGTATTTTGAAATATACGCAAAATGAAGTGAGTTTCTGGGTCGGATCAATGAAAGGACCTCGCTAATGTCTCCCCAACAGGCTCAGCGTAGACGGCCTGCTCGTATACTTCCCGTACGAGTACATCTACCCCGAGCAGTATGCGTACATGCTGGAGCTGAAGCGGAGCCTGGACGCCAAAGGCCACTGCTTGCTGGAGATGCCTTCAGGCACCGGCAAGACGGCCACGCTGCTCTCGCTAATCGTCGCCTACATGGTGGAGCACCCGGAGACTGTGCGCAAGCTCATCTACTGCTCCCGCACGGTGCCAGAGATCGAGAAAGTGATCGCCGAGCTGCAGAACCTGATGGTCTACTACGAGCGCAACTGTCCGAATCCGCCGCCCCTGACCGGTCTGGTGCTCAGCTCGCGCAAGAACATGTGCATCCACCCCGAGGTGAGCAAGGAGCGCGAGGGCAAGGCTGTGGACGGCAAGTGCTATGGCCTAACGGCCAGCTACATTCGTGACCGGCACGAGATGGACACAGAGACGCCTATATGTAAGGGAATATTGCCGATTGCCAGTTTCTATAACTTAATATATGCTGTCTCTTTCGCAGGTCAGTACTTTGAGGGATTCAGTTTGGAGGGCAAGGAATCCACACTGCCGGTGGGCGTGTATAGCATCGATGATCTCAAGGAGTACGGGCGATCGCGGAACTGGTGTCCCTACTTTCTGGCCCGCTATGCAGTAAGCATCGATGACCAATCGCTGGGACTGTTTACGTAGTGTAGTGTTGTCCACCCCTCCAGATTGCGCACGCTCACATTGTGGTGTACAGCTACCATTACCTGCTGGATCCCAAGATAGCCCAGGTGGTGTCCAAGGAGATGAGCCGCGAGTCTTGCGTGGTCTTCGACGAGGCGCACAACATCGACAACGTTTGCATCGACTCGATGAGTGTTAAGATCAACAGGCGGACCGTGGAGCGAAGCACAAATGCCCTAAATCAGCTGACCAAACTGGTGCAGGAGTAAGTGTAAATAAGGATATTTATTTATTCCACCAATTTCAATTTCTCGTATTTACAGCATTCGGGAGGAGGACACGAACCGCCTAAACGAGGAGTACCAGCGAATGGTGCAGGGCTTGAAGGATGCCAGCGTGCAGCGGGACACGGATATGATTTTGGCCAATCCGGTGCTGCCAAATGATGTGCTGACGGAGGTGGTGCCGGGCAACATACGCAACGCCGACCACTTTCTCAGCTTTCTTCGCCGCTTTATAGAATACATTAAGACCCGACTGCGAGTCCACCATGTGGTTCAGGAGTCGCCTGCTGGCTTCCTCAAGGATATTTCCTCCAAGATTTGCATTGAACGCAAACCGCTGCGGTTCTGTGCTGAACGCTTGTCGAGCTTGCTACGCACCCTGGAGATTACGGATTTAACAGAGTTTGGAGCTCTCACGCTGGTGGGTTTCATGTCGCACTTTTATCGTACTTTACTTTACTTTTATGTTGTATTTTAGATCACACACTTTGCCACTTTGGTGTCCACCTATACGAAGGGTTTTACCATTATCATTGAGCCCTTTGACGACAAAACGCCAACTGTATCGAACCCCATTTTGCACTTTAGCTGCCTGGACTCCTCCATTGCCATGGCTCCGGTGTTCTCGCGTTTTCAGACGGTTGTCATCACCTCGGGCACTTTGTCGCCCATGGACATGTACCCGAAGATTCTCGACTTTGATCCTGTGGTCATGAGCAGCTTTACCATGACCCTGGCTCGTCCATGCCTGCTACCTATGGTACCTATTCACAGATTACACAGTTTATGGCACCGTTTAGTTCCATAATATTTCCTGAACAGATCGTGTCCAAGGGCAACGACCAGGTGACCATTTCCTCCAAGTTCGAGACAAGGGAGGACACCGCTGTGATTCGTAACTATGGCCAGCTGCTGGTGGAGGTGGCCAAGACAGTGCCTGATGGCATTGTCTGCTTTTTCACATCTTACCTGTATTTGGAGTCCGTGGTGGCCTCTTGGTACGATCAGGGCATTGTCGACACCTTGCTGCGCTACAAACTGCTGTTTATTGAGACCCAGGACAATGCCGAGACGAGCTACGCCTTGATGAACTATGTTAAGGTGAGATATGCATACAATAGTGACTGCTAGGGCTTCTCTCCGAATGAGCTTGGCCCAGTTTCGCATTCGCATTCACACACTTTTAGGCATACTCTTTGAGAGCAGAGCATTTCGATTCTGACAGAGCGTTGGTTAAGCCCGCATTCTGATCTCGTTCATTAGCCCCTTCTGCAAGTGTAATAGAACTCGACTTAAACCCCATTTCAACTTGCAGGCCTGCGATTGTGGTCGCGGAGCGGTGCTGCTGGCTGTGGCGCGTGGCAAGGTCTCGGAGGGTGTGGATTTCGACCATCACTATGGTCGCGCGGTGCTCATGTTCGGCATCCCCTACGTGTACACGCAGTCGCGCATTCTCAAGGCTCGGCTCGACTACCTCCGCGATCAGTTTCAGATACGTGAGAATGACTTTCTGACCTTCGACGCCATGCGACATGCGGCGCAATGTGTGGGCCGGGCGCTGCGTGGCAAGACGGACTACGGCATCATGATCTTCGCGGACAAACGGTTTTCGCGGCAGGACAAGCGTTCGCGTCTGCCCAAGTGGATTCAGGAGCATCTGGTGGACAGCTTCTGCAATTTAAGTACAGAGGAGGCCGTGCAGCTGGCCCGACGATGGCTGCGACGCATGGCGCAGCCATTTACACGCGAGGACCAGCTGGGCATCTCCCTGCTGACGCTCGCCCAGCTGGAGAACATGGAGCAGGAGAAGCTGGAGCGGCAAGCGCAGGGCAAACAGGGCGTGGGTGGTGAGGTGCAGGAGCTGTAAGACGTGGGAAGTGTTCGTGCTGCTTGCTCGCTCAGCCAACCGGCTCTTTGTCCGGCCACCACCTTCCGGGAATAACTCAAGTCGCTGTGCCGTCAGCTAATGACATTGAATGCCATTAAAAGCGAAGCGCGCAGCGTTGATGCTGGAAAATTTAAAAGTTAAATCTTTTTTTTTTGTGTGTTGGCTGCCATGCAAATCGGACGTAAATGTCCAATTAATGGCTAATTAATATTATTTATAATTTCGCAGGCATGACTAACGGGGCCGCTCAAGGCGGCGAAAGGGCGCAAGCGCAGCGTAGCTCGAGCTTTGCACTTGTGTTCGTAACTATACTTGCTGCTTGCGTTTTTGTCTTGAACTTCAATAGTTGATTGGTTTCAAAACGCAGGGTGTAAGACAAATAAATTCGGATATTTTTTATAGTATCATTTTCTTGTTAAAATTTAAACTTACAAGTTTAGTTGAACATGTTAGATCCTGTAGTTTCTTGCTTATTTTGAGAGTTTAGCAATCAAATGATACAAACTCTTAAACCCTTTAGTTTTCTTACGGTTATTAGAACATAAACACTGTTTATCCTATATTTCTACAGGAAAACGGAAGATAAGTAAAAAAATCCGGTATTTAAATCCTATTTCGTTTGAGAAGAATTAAGAAAAAATCAGAAAAATAGACTGTACATTTAAGAACCTAATTACCAAATGAAAACTTGTATTTAGTGAGAAGAAATGCCACAATCCGAAGCTTCACTCAGTTAGCAATGATCGTTGCCTAAATTTAGCTTGTAGTTATTTTATAGATTCAGTTTCATTCAGTATATTCAATATACTATATTGTGAGACGGCAGCAAACAATAGTTGCAAATACTTTTCATATTCCTAGTCTTTTAATGAAATCATAATTATTCATCTCTTCCTGTCGCCTGTCCCGCCGTAATTCATTTTCAGGGGCTCGCAATCAGCCGTCAAATGAACCGCGATGACCGAACAAATTCTCGCATGCACGATTTGGCCTGAAAATGGATTTGTTATTGCAGATCGAACGTTATCAACGGCCCATAATTGCCAATGACACGTTAACGATGCAGTCGCAGCCGGGTTATCAAAGCGAAATTATTGCACCGGGATGGGGTGCCTTAGGCCAGGCGCCAACGTTTGCTTAATGGCCATTAATGGCTCGAATGTTTACTCTGCCAGCAGGTTTTTTGAAATGAAACAAAATTCGTAAATTTGGAAATTCGGAAACTTTCGGACGACAAACAAGTGGCTTCAAGGAAAAAAAAACAAAAGTGCTTCTCGGTGTTTCCTGGAGTCCTCGGGCTGTGGCATCAAGAGAGCCCGAGGAGAGGCGAAGCGGAGAGCCGAGCCGAAAGCTTTGGCCACTCAGCGGAACGAAGCGAGCAGAGGAGAGCAGAGTTACAGTTAACAGCGCCGCCGGAGCGAGATAAAATATAAAAAACAAATATATATATAAAAAAACTGTCGAGCGGCGCTCGCTCTCTCGGCAGAACTTTCGATTTTTCATAATAAAAAGGTTACAACTAAATCTCGAGCGGTTTAGTCGGCAGATAAATTCGGAGCGAACGCGCCAAACACAGCCAAAGCCAAGTGCCAATACCCCGTCGTACGAACCGCGATCGAGCGTAATCCGTGTATCCTCCAGAAACCGTAATAAGTAGTCCTATAACCCTTAATTCAATTTAAAAAAAAATATATATAGTTAAATCAAAATGAAGCCCCAGACCAGCGAACAAAATGGCAACTCGCAAAATGGCGACGCCCCCGCGGACGCTGCTTCCGTTGCCGTGGAAGCTGCCGCCACGATCCCGACAGGCGGTGCCGCCTCTGCCCCAACCGACGTCGCCACCACCGCCGTCGCGGTCTCCAAAAACAGCCAGCAGCTGAAACTGGAAATGCTTAACATGGAGCTGGCCAGCAACGGAAGCGGTGAGTGATCCGGATATCTCTGGAAGGAAGTGAAGTGTGAGCTCTGCTGCTGCCTGTTTTCCTGATCTCTAAAGGGGCATCCCGATAGTAACCCGCTCCTAAACCTACTCACCAAAATTTCCCTGTTCCCTGAGTCATTCTTATTTTATAGTTATACATGGCGTATGAGTGATTTATGTGAAAATGATTTCAATCATTCTTTCCATTTTAGTGCCAGTTTATGGGACTGAAGCAAAGACATCCCTTATAATATAGATATTTGTATATAGGTTTTTTTTTTTAAATAAATAATGCCATGGGGAGATATGCGTCACTAATTTGGATATAATTTGGAATGACATATATTCAAATCAAGGGATTACTTTTGGGTATCCCCCTCACAATAATCATATTAATATATTCTACAAGTGCCATAGATTACATCTTCCGCCTTTTAATTGCAACTACAATATATAAAATCTGTAGTTTTTTGTATTTTGATTTTAAAAGCTAAACTCCTAGCATAACAATTAACAATTTCAGTTGATTTCGTTTTAGCATCATTAAGAACCCATTGATATTTTCCAGTAGTTAACAACAGTTCTCATGAGGACTGGTATTAGGAAACCCCTTGGCTGAACTTGATCTATATTTAGTTCCCCATCCATGCAGCTGGATGCAATCTCTGGCTGATATTGCATCACACCTAGATTAGTTAGAGGCGGCCATTGAAATTCAATCAGATGCGCATAATGAGTCTACTCCGATTTCCGGCGATGCTGCGCCGCATAAAACCCCGACGATTCTTGGCACATAAACCGCAAAGGGAGAGCTCCGATTTCTGTGCCATATGCAAACCACACACAGTGCCGGATATCGGAGAGGAACATATGTACATATAGTCAACCAGAAAATGGTAGTGCTAGGAGAGTTACCAGCTATGGTCGGGTCTGGACTGGGCATATTGACATTGACATTGAAAGATTTCGCTTGGCACTCGGCACTCGGCGGCATCGGGAGCGGAGCAATCTGCGGGCCATGAGCGAAAGACAAAGACCATAAACTCCTCGGCTAGTGATCCGGTATTTGGCCAGCCAGCGGTCAATGATTGGCGTGGAGGGGGAGGGCACGGGCACACAGACCTGAACTACTTTTGTGAAGGTTAAAAAGTGTTTAATTGCGAGTACGGCGCTCCAAACGGTTTCGATTCGTGGGCTTTGCCGTTTTCAGATTCAGTTTCTTCGATCGCTGAAGTCCGTCGTCCGGCGGTGACTAATAAGCCGCCGCCGAGCCGCCGCAGTACTTCACATTTGAGCGATTGCGGTCAATAAAAAAGACTGAACTGCTCGCTGAGAGCGGAGGCTCACGGCTCTCGGCGGGTGCTTTGCCAGCTAATTGAGCCACTTAAAAAATTCTCCTAGCAAATGGCAGCAACGCCACCGGTGGTGGCAACCCTGCCAGCTCGAAATCCCCGATCCCCGATCGCTTAATGGCATTCCTGATTCCGTAATGCGTAATTGTGGGCCGGAAATTGTAAGCCGGAGAGAGAGAGAGAGCCAGAGAGAACACCTGCCTGCCTGCCCTATGGAAAATGTTAATGTTTAATGCTTAATTGCCTTTTCCAACTGGTCGACTTCCTGGGAAGGGACTAGCTGGAACCAGCTGATCCTCTTGCTCCTTGCTTTCAAGATTTAGTTTCAAGAAGGTCTATTGTCTCTTTATGGGGTTAAACTCTTTAAGGGTTTACTTTTACCAAGGAGCTGTGGCTGTTAGAGAGGTTTTACTGTGACTGGACTGCGTCATTTAAGTTAGAACGATCATTGTGTATGTCATCTGCAGCTGTCTTAGCTTTATGTAAAGTAACACAACCCGAGCTATTTCCCACTGATTTATTCCTTGCTAAACAGTGATGGAATAACCGTTGAATAACCGAGTTTAAAACAAATTAAAGTAGGAAATTTATGTCTTATTTCGGCAGGAAAATGATTAATAATCTTATAAGAAATTCATCCTTGGTAAAATATTGTTTTATATATGATTTACGGAAATATCCCCATTTTACCTTCAATTTTTCAAAGCAAATAAAAATCCATGGTATAAGTTAGGGATTCATTTTCAGCGCCAGACAATTTTCATGCGCATCTCTTTGAATCCGAGTGGCATAAATTGATTCGATTCGGAATTTATGCAGGAAAAATACAAATACGAGCATCTGGGAGACGGTCAATTATACTCGAAGCCCCACAAGTCAGATTCTGTAGGGATTCACATCTCCCCCCAAAGATAAAAGAAAACTATACCGAATGGGGTATATCCTATTCAGTTTATTTCAAACCATCGTCCCCATATCCCGTTCCATCCTCCTCATATAATGGTCTCTTCCTCCAACATGTACTCGGTGAGATCGGCCTCACCCGTCAGCATGGTCACAGGCACACGGTTCATCTGTGCCACTCGCTGGCTGGGCCACGCCATCACATCGCAGCAATTGGTCAGCACCACGACGTTTGTGGTCGGAGTGGTGGTGCACAGTAGATTGTTGGGCTTCTCCTGGTCGCAGGGATTGAACTTGCGGCGGAAGCGAAACTTCACAGGCAAAGAGTTGCCCATCACGGTCTCCTCGTCAAAGTACGGCTGAAGAGCTTTGTTGAACGCAGGATTCGTTGTGGACGGCTTCGTGAGCTGCAAAAGAAAGAGCCTTTAAGATAACTTCATCGAGAAATAAGGTGTAGGAGAGTGTCCTGGTGAGGATTAAGACATTTTGCTGAACTGCGCTCAGTAAAGCTTACTTACCTCCTCGAGTCCCACGGATGTTTTGAGCCTCCGACATGGGTCACAGTACTCTGCTCCTGGTCCATTCAGATCCGGCTGGGTGGGCTCCTGTGCCTTGGATCCCTGCAAGCTACCGCGCCGGACAACTTCATCTTTCTTCTTCCTTGGCACCGTGGGATCCTCGCCCCGTTCTATACACTGCTGGAGGAACTCCTCCTCGAGGTCGATCAGCCGCTTGACAGCGCAGTCGCGTTTCAGGAAGTTCTTTATCACCGACAGATCACGAGGCACGGCGCCGATGACATCGAAGTCATCGCTTCGCAAATGCAGGCGGTGCGCCATACTTCTGGACTTCCTTAAATTTTGAAGCCTCCGGTGGAGCAGAGGGACAAATGGTGGTTAGAATTTAGGAACTCACAGCTGTACTTGAACCGCCTTGAGTGAGTCGAGAGTTGAAACTAAATAGCCCTTGACGTCCGACACCATGTCGAGTAGTTTGGGCGCCGGGACTGAAGGATATAGCAAACAATCCCTGATGACAAAAGGAGTAGTATTGACCCAAGTGCACAACTGTGGCCAAAATGAAATTTTGTATTTCTGTAGAAGGATAACAAAAGATAATCTAATTAGTAACTTTAATTATATTAATCTATAGGCCTTAAAAGTTGTATGTTTTTAATGGTTGAAAACGAATATAAGAGCTAAACCTTAAGCAACCCAACTATACCAACGCTATTCCTCTGATAAATCAAAGCAGATCTTTACTATTTTTATGCCCATGGCTGTAACTCCACGATTCCTTCCAGAGCAACAAGTACGAACACACAGATACTTTGGGCCTGCGCTCAGCTCGGCTCGATACCGCGGCGGGAGCTTGCAGAGCGGGCTTGGGGGATGGGCGGCTGGCTGGAGCTTTGCTCCGCTCAAAGCTCTGCTCAAGAGGTTCTTATTGCCACTGTTGGCCCCAGCAGCCAGTCAGAATAGCAGAGCCAACCGAGGCGCCAACACAACTCACGGGAGCACACGCGCCAAGCCATCGAGACAGCGAGACATCAGCGAAAAAAATATAGAAAACAGCTCCGGGGCCAGCCAAGTTAGAAGATTGTGTGCGCGAGCGATCCGTCAAATTGAGTTCCGTTCGTGAGGCAAACAAGCCTGAGTGCCGATACCGCCATGAGCTTCACTCGCCAGTTGTCCGAGATGAGTGCCAGCGAGCTGAACGACGCCATAGACGACACAAACTTCCCGCAGGCCCACATCCTGTCGCGTGGTCGCAACAACAGCGTGTGCTCAACAAGTAGCACCTCGGGCACCTCCTCGCTGGCGGACAGGGCCCAGGCCCAGCCGGAGGAGTCGATCCCGAATCCGGGCACACCAGCAGAGGAGGTGGCCCCCTCGGGCAACCAGCGGCCCCGCCTCATCCTGAAGACCAACGGCAGCAGTCCGGATAGCGATGGTACACAACCGAAAACACCAATGACACCGCGTACATCGACAACGCCAGGTAGTGGTGGGGGTCAGGCAACATGTGTAGGAGTAGGAGTAGGAGAAGCACTCTCCAGGAGCCGTATTACAAACTCTTTTTGCTGATAAGCCAGCCGCGTATCAGTGGCGTATTGTTTTGGTTCAGGGGTCAGAGATGCGCCTCGGTAAGGGGATAGTATTTAGACATTCACAGAGTCACAGCCACACACTGCCACCCGAGGGGAGCAATGCCTTCCTATCTCCCCACTGTTGATAATGGTTTTAATGGACTCTATTCCCCCTGTTCGCAGGTCACGAGAAGTGCACTTTCCACCACGATCTGGAGCTGGACCACAAGCCGCCGACGCGGGAAGCTCTGCTGCCGGACATGGCCCGCTCGTACCGCCTGCTCCTGGGCGGACTGGGCGAGAATCCCGATCGCCAGGGACTGATTAAGACGCCGGAACGGGCAGCCAAGGCCATGCTGTACTTCACCAAGGGCTACGACCAGAGTCTCGAGGGTAAGCGCATTAAGTTAGCACAAGCACATCACATCTCTCTTCGATCAATTAGCACCAGGTCACTGATCGGGGGATTGGTGTGTGGCTCATCCTGGGTTTCCCCAGGTGAGCTCGCAGCGAAACTAGTTTCTCGGGCAGTGATTCATGGCGTGCTCCAACTTTATCGGGGGTTCCTAAGTCCGCTGCAGTGCATTAGTCTAATTACCACTCGAGTGCTTTGAGTGTGTGTGAACGCAGAGTGAATAAACCATAACTGTTTTCGACGGATACCCATATTTTTCCACATAGGATTCACCTGAAAGAGAAAGATGTCCGCTAATCCACTCTTATTGCTGGTCCCTAGAAGCCACAGAATGGTTGGCCTGCTTTCGAACTCAAACTGCAAATAGAAGTCGCATTTGAACTTGTCATGTAATCAATGAGAGTCGCTTGGAGTAAAAAACAGAAACAGAATCGCGAAAAATACGGCCACAGGCGCACCGAACCGGTTGGTCGAGATGAAAATCAGGTTCTACAGTTTGTCAAATAAAATCGCATGTAAATTTAATATCAACAACAAACAACGCAAGTGTGCTGGCCATTTGAAAGCTAAATAAGTTTAACGAAAGTGAATAGCCTTCGAAAATAGAATGGGTTGGATTGTGTTTAACCCGAATTCGCAGAACCGAAAGTCGCCGAAGCCGTGACAACGTCGAGAGCAGTTGCCAATCTGACATTGAGGGAGCGAAACACCAAGTTTATGCGATAAATTTAAGGTATTTTCAAATACATAAAGATCTCACCAAGATACCGAAAAGTTTAGAATAAAAATACATCTTAAAAAGAATCCTAGTGTTCGGAGTTGAAATACTTAGCCGCTACTCAGCTCGAAAAATGTGTCTGAACAATGATTTAATTTTCGTCTTTTGTCAGAATATAAACGATTACACGAATTAAGCATTGCATGAACGTACAGCCGACTTTGTTGGCTGCCAGGAAACGCACTGAAGCTTTCCGGGCTGTACAATAAAACCGGGAGAGTGGAAGCGAGATGGCGGAGTGGGTGTGCGACTCTAAGCCACGCAGCTTGTCGGTGAATCTCAAGAACCCATCGTTTAAAGTGAGTGCGGCGAAAGCTCTGACAGCTACCCGCATCCGCATCGCCCTCCCCCATAAGTAGCCACTTTGGCACTCACACTCCCTGAACTTAACATTCAGTTATGCAGCAAATAAATCTAACACGAATTACGCGCGTCATAAATCACTAGGCCTGGCATTTCACTGGCTTCGTGTTTGTTGGGCATTGGGCGGGTGGGTAAGCAATGACTCCGTGGCGCAACGGTAGCGCGTCCGACTCCAGATCGGAAGGTTGCGTGTTCAAATCACGTCGGGGTCAATGAGAAAAGATTTTTGTCATTACTTTTTTGTTTAAATATTATGTTTTTATTGCATATTCCTTAACAGACGTTCTAAATGGAGCCGTGTTTGATGAGGATCACGACGAAATGGTGGTCGTCAAAGATATCGAAATGTTTTCCATGTGCGAGCATCATTTGGTGCCCTTCTACGGCAAAGTGTCTATCGGCTATTTGCCTTGCAACAAGATTCTAGGACTCAGCAAGCTGGCTCGGTAAGATCAGCTAAAGAATAGTTTGGAAAAGTATTAATGAATGGTATTCCTCCTACAGCATTGTGGAAATCTTTTCGCGTCGCTTGCAAGTACAGGAACGCTTGACAAAACAGATTGCAGTGGCCGTAACTCAAGCTGTGCAGCCGGCTGGCGTGGCTGTTGTTGTTGAAGGAGTGTAAGTATTGACAAAAAAAATTAAACAAAAGAAGTTATTTTGCATCGGCCGGGAATCGAACCCGGGCCGCCCGCGTGGCAGGCGAGCATTCTAC
>JAEIHY010016654.1:0-28658 GCA_018904565.1 Drosophila tsacasi
TTTCATATAATTTGAGACATGGCCATTTTGTATTATTCTTCAATTTCGGTTTTAATTTTAGCAAAATCGGACTACTATATCATATAGCTGCCATAGAAATATATATATCAATTCATTTAAATTGATGCACAGACGCCGCCACAAAGTATGCAAAACAAAATGACAATATATATACAAAATTTTACAACCTTACTGCAAGGGTATTTAAACTTCGGCTTTTGCCGAAGTTAGCTTCCTCTCTTGTTTTCATATAACTTACCGTCCGTTGAAATTGTCCGCCATTGATGCCAATTTTCCCGGTTAAACCAAATCCGAAAAATAAAAGAAGCCTGTTTTTTTTTGTCTAACTTTGGTTATAATTTTATTCATAATCTTAAACTTGTTCTTGTTTTTCCTCACACTTCCATGCTCTCCCCTTCATTTCGGGCCCAACTCCTTCTGTCGTACCTATCTACCTTTCAGATTATCTTACTGCTCCTCTGCTTTCCGACAACATTTGCTTTTTGCATTTTCACATCTTGGTTGGTTTGTTTTTGTTTCGTTTTTAAACATAGCTTGAGAAATTATTTATAACTGTATGTGTATGTTATGCGTAATTATATATTATTAAACATGTAGTATAATTTATGTGTAGCATACAAAAAAAATAGCTAAAAAAAATAAACAAAAAAGCCAGGGAGCCGCGACGGTGTCCCGATGATATAGTTTATATCCTATGTGTGTGTTTTGTGTACAACGAAAAGATGCCACCGTCAGTATCCTAGGTCTTGGTCCTGGCTTGAGTTTGGGTTGGGGTTGGGGTTGGGTCTCGTTCTCCTACCGCTCCTCCTCTCTGTATCCTCTTCCATCCATCCGCTCACTGCGGCTTCTGGTTCTTTGGTGGTGCTTGGTGCTGCTGGGCCTGCTGCTGCTGCTGCTGCGTCTCGTACCGCTGACGCAGGGCAGTGAGGGCGCTCAGCAGCCGGCTATTGGCCGCGTCCAGCGCCGCTATCTGCTGGCCCTGCTCCTCGATGACGCGCTGCTTGTGCGACAGCGCCAGGGACATCTTCAGCTGCTCGCGTCGCAGCTCCTCCTCCATGGTGATGAGTCTGCGGGAGGAATGCAGGTAACTTTCGATTAAATACATCCATTGAAGGACTTCGAGGGCAGAGACAACAACTGGGTAGATTCTCACCTGTCGATAATGCTGCGCATCGTGGACTCAGACTGCAGGCTGAGGTTGTTGGAGCCATTGCTGCCGGCGGCGCTGCCCGCCTGCCGCTGCAGGCCGAAGAGCTCGTCGCGCACCACCGCCTCGTCGCGGTCGAGGGTGTGACGCAACGTGTCCAGCGTCTGCTGCAGCAGCTGGATCTCTCCGTTCTGGTCGTAGCCGCCCTTGCCCAGGCCCTGCTCTGTGGCGGCGCCATTCCCAGCTCCTCCTCCTCCTCCGCCGCTGCTGCCGCCGCTGCTGCGCAACTGCCGGCGTCGCTTGCCCTCCTGCAACTGGTTGCAGTGACCTGAAAAGCCAAGAATGTAAATGTAAGTAAGGTAAGCCAGCGAGAAGGGGGCCACACACTCACCCTCCGTGTCCGTGCTGCTGTCGGACAGCGTGCGCGCCGAGTCCAGGCTGAGGCGCCGCTGGGCCGCCGATGTGGCCGATCCCACGCTGCCGGCCGCACTGCCGGCATACTGCTTCAGCTCCAGTTCCCGCTGCTGTTGCTGCAGCTGCTGCTGCTGGGGATGCTGCTGGTGGTGTCCCCCGACATAGCCTACGTTGCCACTGCTGCCGCCATAGCCGCTGCCGTAGACATCCTCCCGCTTCAACGGCCCATTCAGGCGGCCATAGGCACTGCCGTTGCCGTTGCCGCTGCTCTTGCCCAGATTCGAGGTGGAGGCCGAGGCCGAGGTGGAGGAGCTGCTGCCGCCGCTGAGCGAGCGCTGTGCCTCCAGCTTGCCGGACATTCCTGCTCCCGCCGCCGCTGCAGCTGCGTAGCTGAAATAGTTGTCCGCCGATAGCTGCTCATCCGAGGAGCTGGGCGTTAGGGTGGCCGCATCCAGGGTTCCTCCGCTGTTGAGGAACGCCGCTCTGGCGGCCACCAAGCCGCCTCCAATGGGCTTCAGTCGGCTGCCAATCTGCTGCTGCAGCTGCTGGTAGGAGAGGGCCGAGCTGCTGCCGCCGCCGCCACCGCCGCCCGTCTGGGGCTGTAGCTGATAGGAGGGATTCTTGAAGGCCAGCGGGGCATTGGGTCCGCTGGCCATCGCTGCCTTCAGCTGGCTGCCCACGGGACTGGATGACTGCGAGGGCGAGGGATTGGTAGAGATGCTCTGATAGCCAGAGCTGCAGTGGCTGCTCTTCGCCGAGAGCTGCTCCTTGCCGCCGGCCCCTGGCTTGAGGTGCTGTCCCTGTCCCTGCTGCTGCTGCTGGCCCTGGCTCTGCATCTGGTTCTGGCCATGGTGGTGATGGTGACTGCCTGGCTCCGCCACATCGTGCTCCTCGGCATACTTAAACAGATCGTCGAGATCCTCCAGGTTCTTGGGCATATTCGAGTTGGGGTTGAGGTTGTTGTTGCGCGCATAGCCGCCCGAATGGTCGGGTATTCCCAGATTCAGCTTGTGGTGGCTTCGCCCGCCAGTGGATGGTCCTCCGCCGCCGCCGCCGCCCAGGCTGGACTTCATCATGGGCGTGGGGGACTTGCAGACAAAGGCACTGCTCGTGTCCAGACCGGAGATCTGTATCTGAAACTCGCCGTGCATGTCGTCGTAGCTGCCGCTCTGGTTGTTGTTGTTATTGCTGATGCTGCTGCTGCTCATCATGGTGGTGGAGCCATTGGGGTTCCCATTGCGCGGCAGTGTCCTGGAGCGAGTGCTCGACGGCGTGCTGGCCTCGTAGTCGTTGCCATTGTGGGCCATGTAGGGATAGTTGAGGCGATCCATGCGCTCCATCCGCTCCATGGTGCTGGAGGCACTCGTCTGAGGCGCCGGCGGGCAGTGGTGTTGATGAAGCTGCTGCTGCTGTTGGTGGACTAGCTGCTGCTGCTGCTGTTGCTGGGCCTGGTGGCCTGCATGCAGCAGGTTGCTGCTGCTCCCATTGAGCGATGAACTGGCCATCGAGGTCTGCGACTGGGCATGCTGCAGGCCACCGCCGGGCGAGCTCATGTATTGGTTGCTGGCTGCAATCGAGGTTTGGGAGTTCGAGAGCAGCTGCAGCGGATGCTGATGGTGAGGATGCTGCTGCTGTTGCAACTGCTGCTGCTGCTGTTGTTGCTGCTGCTGCTGCTGTTGCTGTTGCAGCAAACCATTCACTGTGGGATCATTGTACCGAAATATGTTCTTCTCCAGCGAATTGGGCGTGAGCACACCCCGCATGATGCCTCTTTCCGCCGACAAGGGCTTGCTGACAATCGCATGTTGTGGCTGCGCCAGCTGGCTCTGGTGCTGCGGGAGCATCTGCTGCTGCTGCTGCTGTTGCTGCTGCTCCGGATTGGTCTGCAATCCAACACCGCCGCCGCCTGGATGGCGATTCTCCTGGTTCTCGCTGGCTATCGAGAGCGTGGACGAGGTGGCCGGCAAATAGCCACCGGGTATGGCCACGCCCAGGCTGCCCTGCTCCCGGGCGCGGGTGATCTCGTCCAGGATGTGCTGCAGGGGATCCAGCTCGTGCTGGCGGGCCTCGGGCAGCTTGGCCAGGCTCTCGCTGAGCAGGCTGTGCAGGATGGAGAGCTGCTTGCCCTGGTCTATGTAGCCGGCCCAGTCGAGGATGGAGTCGGGCGCCGGGTGCTCCGGGCGCGTCGATATAAACTCGAGAAACTGCTGCATGCGGCCGGCCTCCTGCTCGAGGAAGTCGTTGAGGAACTCCATAAAGTACTCCTTGCCCTGGAAGCGGGTGAAGTTGGCCAGCGTCTGCAGGGTCTTGGCCACCAGCGTCAGGTTGCGGGTGGCGCGCGCCGAGGGCAGCTCGCTGGTGATGTTGAACAGCGACGGCGACAGGATGGCGGGGCAGAGGAAGCGCAGGAAGATGCTGGCCGAGATCAGGTTGTCGGCCATGTCCTGGCGGCCGAGCTGCTGCAGGCGCTCGCGGAACGTGGCGAAGCAGTTGCGCAGCTGCGGGGGGAAGTGCTTGTGCGACTCGAAGATGCACTGCCAGACGCCGCGCACCGCGCCGCGCAGGGCCGCCTGCTGGCGCTGCAGCGAGCCCGCCGAGGAGCCGCTGGCCTTGGTCGGATCCACCTCGCAGTCGCGCTCCGACTGGATCAGCTCGTTAATGGGCGCCGAGAGCGTGTCCTGCAGATACTGCTCGCCGGTCAGCTTCAGGAATGCCTCCATGCTCTTGGTGGCCAGCGAGTTGCCGCGGAACGTCAGCCTCTGGTCGCCCACGCGCAACAGATCCAGCGCCACGACGTCGGTGAGGAAGGCGCCCGCCAGTCCCTGGGCGTGCATCAGCAGGACCAAGGCCTGGCCAATGTCCTCCTTGGCCTTGACGCCGATCACCGGCTCCAGGGTCTCGCACACGCGCTTGTAGTTCTCCTTGAGGTAGGCCAGGAAGTTGGCGTACACGTTGATGGGCAGGATGTCGGTGCTCTGGAAGCGGCACTTGATCCGCAGCGTCGGCAGCTGCTCCTTCTCCTTCGATCCGCTGCCGCCGCCCCCGGAGGTCCTGCCCAGGCTGTCGCCCGCCTTGTCGCTCAGTATGGGGTACCACTGCTCGCAGGGCAGGCGGGAGGTGACATCGTGCACGGGTATCTTCACGGAGCCCACGAACTGGTACTTGTCGCGCTTCTTCTTCTTGTCCACCTCGCGGAAGACGTTCACCGTGATCACATTGATCTCCGGGATGTCCGGAAAGTCAAAGTACTCGCCCCAGAAGAGCAGGTCCGTCTGCAGCTTCACCGACGTCCGGCCGTACAGCGTCTTGTCCAGCTGCAGCTCGCAGAAGTAGCGCTTCTTCGGCGGCAGGTTCTTCGCCTCGTAGACCCACATCTTCAGCGAGTTGTCGGTGCGTCGCGTGTGCTCCGCATTCGGGGCTATCGACTTGCGGAGCGAGTAGATCCACAGATCGCGCTCCTGTCGCGATCCGCACGAGTAGTAACGCTCGCCACGCGGCCCGCCGCGCACCTGGAAGCAGTGGCGCCTGCCAAGCACCGACTGGTGCACCGGAGCCACGCCCACAGCTCCCGTGCAAGAGAGATCTAAGGAGGAGGAGAAGAAGGAGGAGAAAAGGTACATGAATTGGAGTGAGCAGAAAATGGTGTAACGATATTTGAAACAAAGGCCGATATATAAATCGATGATTTAATGATGAGATAAATCGATTATTACGTTTTACATATCGAATTGTGTCAAGGAGTATTCGAAACACGGTTTAAACTATTATTCTTGTAAGTATAAAATGTATAAAGAGGTTGTCGAAATTCAATTTGCATGTAATCGGACTTTTTATCGAAAAAGTAATAAATAAATTTTATTTTTCTACACTTCAGAAGCTCGAACTTAGTGAAGGAATTGTTTGTTACCCTATAAATCATATTTATTCTTGATCAGCATCAAAAGCCAAAGCGTATACAAGTTTCTGCCTTCTCTCTGATATTTCTTTCTGATCTTTGGTAATATTTATCGATAATATCGATATTTAAATTTTAAATGCAATGATTTTTTATAATTTAAATTTGTTTAAATAAATAATAGCGATAATAGCTATGCTTTACTTTAAATGCTTATATTTTTTGATTATTCAAATTTCAATATATCAAACTTGACAATATTTTAACAGAATATTTTTATAATTTTTAGATAAAGATTATTTTGTATAATATTGTCGATATCTCGCACTTTTCCTATCTATTATACATCCCTAGCAAATTAATTAGTTAACAATTAACCCACTTAAAGGGTAAGCCAAGCAGCTGGCATGCAGCTCCATTTAATGGGTTCATTCACACTCACCTATGGTGGACATGACGGCGTGACTGGACAGCAGACTCTCGTGCGAGCGGGAGCCCCTCAATCCGCCGGAACCGCGCTTGGTCCGCTCCAATTTGGTCACCGACTTGGTACGCTTCAGGGGATTCGATCTGCGTCCGCGACAGAAACAGAAATCATTAGTAAATAACATGGGTAATTAATGCAGTGGCTCACTTTTTGGAAAAGAAGTTTGTGAAACGCGAGGTGGTGCTGTCCGTCTGATGCTGTTTGCTGCCCAGGATGGGCGTTGTGGGAGCCGAGCCGCGGCGACAGGCCTTCTCATAGGAGGTATCTGCAGGGAAAAGAGCAGGATATGGGCATTAGCAAGGATTATCTCGGTTACAGCTCAAATTTTGTACATAGTATATCTTGGCATTGTTTGATGTCTCATTGACCCCCTCGTTCACTCGTTCATTTTATTTTCAGGTGATTCAGGAAGGTATTTTAATCCGCAAATGATGAATTCCCAGTTCCCAGTTCCCAGTCATCGACGTCCATCATCCTCCCCCGCAACCTTGTACAACCTTTTCCCCAAGTTCAGTTTCAATTCGAAGTTTTTCTGGACTCGAGAAAACCGGTTCGGTTCTTGAAGCATCGAAACAAAAGAAAAGGAGCAGCTGCTCGATTGAATTTGGCCCAGCTCTGGACGTAGAGCCATCACCTGCCGCAAAAGAGAATAATAACAACAACAGCCGGAGACGCCGCTGACAGAGGAGGCGGAGACTGGAGGATAGAAAACTGAAGCGGGGCAGGTAACCATCCATGATTCATCATGTGCCTCATTACCACCGCAGCAAGATGCTCTGCACTCCAAGAAAAGTGTCTGTATTTACAGGGAATTCTATTTGGATTAAGATACACAGACCTGTTTTCTTGAATAATGAGAATGTACTCTCTCCCTCTCTACAATAATATATATAAATATATACTTGGTTCTTATAAGGCTATAAATAACAAGGCAATAATGTGTGTATAAACTCAAGACGTGTTTTAATATCTATACAAAAATAGACTTTGATAAATTGAATCCACGGCAAGTATTCATCAGAAAATAAATGGTTAATAATAAGTGTATGCATTAGATGTTAAATCAAGCTTCTTTTCTAATAAAAATCTGCATTAGGCTCCTCTTTTCCCTTAGTGCATTTGTAGCTGAAGCTAACCGTAGGAATCTGGCATCTGGAAACCAGTTTTTTACCTTCTTTCCTCCGACCAGAACGAGCCCAAAAAAACAAAGCGACCTTGTCGAAGGCTGGCCACCTACAACGTTGACCGGAAAGCAGGGCGAATCCAGGGGAAGCCACTCCGTCGTCTCTGACTCATCCGGAGTTAGAGCAAACATAATTTTAAGCGCTTCTTTCTTTCTTTCTCTCTTTCTCCTTTTTTTTTTTATGAGGAGCTGACATGCAAGGGTTGAGGTTGCCCAGTAGGGATCTCTTCCGCATTTCAATGGCCACCAACCAGATGCAAACAGATACGCCACCATACTCGCATGTGTATACCGATTACCCACCCGCATTCATTCATTCAGAAAACGTATAAAAAGAATAAGAAATTGTGTCATCTTGGGCCTCTGCTGTGGCTGGCATTCAAAATGTGGACAACAACGCACGGGTATAATATATTCCTATATAAGATCAAAACTCGTTGATGATGAGCAACTGTATCACCGTCTTAATCTCGCCTGGCGTGGCGTGCAAAACAAACAAACGAGACGAGAACAAAATATACAAAAATGATGTTTAGGTATATAAACAAGACAAGAAGGTGAGGAGGAGACGAATATGGCGCATTTATACCTATTTCGTACAAGGTGGGTGTTCCACGCCCCCAGAGATAGACATGCCAAATCTAGAATAGGCATGCCAAGCACACAAACACATTTTACTATACAAAAGCACAAAAATCACAGAAGCGAAAAGCAAAGGCAGATTACTGCTGAAAAGGATTGCTTTTTTATATATAATTGAAAGGGAGAGCCAGGAAATAGATCTAATCTATATAAATGACAGCCTTCTGGAGAAACTCTACACATTATTTCTCAATAAAACTAGGTTAGCTATCCCAGCAGCTTATCATACATTTCCATGCCTCAACTATAAAGACTTTAATGCTTTATTACACACAATTAAGCCTAATGATTTTTATGATTTTCAGAATTATCCCATGTTCTTGTCTGAAATAAAACTGATTGATGGTAGATGCCAGCAGAAGCAGTAGGCCTTCCTCATGCATAAATATGCAACATCTCTCTAAGAAACTTAAGTGATCAATCTTTGACCCCCCTCTGAAGAGAGTTCCACAACTGATAAAGTCTTTAATAAAGTTCATACACTCGCAGATACATCTGCCACTACAAAAATGTTAGTTTTTTGAACATAAAACCCATAAGAGAGTTGGACCTACCAATTTTGGCAACATACCTAGGTGGGCTGAGATATCACTTACATATAAAGCAGGGCGATGAAGTCAGACGAGTTCAGGTTAGAGCCCTATTTAGGTATTACCATTACGTGTGTGTGCAATAATAAATGTTTTATTTTTTGGCCAGATGAGATGATGCTAACGATGATGATGATGATGACCCACCTCCGAGTTCACCGCAGAGATCATGCCTTGATCATGATGAAACTCTACTGCCAAAAGATATTGCTCATCGCTTGACTCACAATAATTCTTTGTCACTTTGGGTTTTTTCGGGTTTCCCTTAGAGAGACATGCAATTAAAATGGATTACAGGGAAAGAGGGGGGCCAAGTGAAA
The DNA here is from genome assembly GCA_018904565.1 of Drosophila tsacasi. Taxonomy (NCBI): domain Eukaryota; kingdom Metazoa; phylum Arthropoda; class Insecta; order Diptera; family Drosophilidae; genus Drosophila; species Drosophila tsacasi. Next base: position 8,700 of record JAEIHY010016654.1, read on the forward strand.
GCGATCGCTATCGCTATCGCCTCGTATCGGATGCGATTTATGAAATACCTTCTTCTGGTCGGATCCCTCAGGCGGATGCTAACTGTGCGATAGGGTCAGCTCAATTATCGGCGCGTTAAGTAAGCCAAAGACCGAGTGGATGTGGATGTGGATAGTGGAAAGAAAATGCGTACAGAAAACCCGTCGTATCTCACGATCCGTCAGCGGGTCTTTGATAAATGGAACTACGACTACTACTACCACAGAGCCCGATCGTGGCAGATAAATGGCTGCAACCGTATGCCGTATCGCTCTTCTTCGGCCGAGGAATAGATAAGCAGCTTGTCGATCAATAAACCAATTTAAAACATTTGATTTTCGAACCTTCTCCAGATCATAAATATGCCACATTCATTCTCCTATCAACTAGAAACATACATTATTTATTTTTCAGTTTATTTTCCTAGCACATGTATCTCTCTCGACGTTAGCTACAAAAGCAGACCTTATCACATTACAAATAAAATGCAACTGCAACGGCAAACAACTACAAACTTACTGCGTCACAAATCTCTTTCCGATTTACAGTGAAAATAATTGAAAGCGTTTGATCTTTGAGACACATTAATCAAAATGGCGGTATTATATGCCTCAGTATAGTGGATATTGTTTGAGAAGAAGCTGCATTAAGCCTTTCCTTTAGTTTAAAGCCAAGAAGTCTCAACGGTACTAGTGTCCCTGGTTTAATACAAATTTATATAGCAATATAAAGATTTTAAGCAAGCAATTAATTGATTAGCCTAACCGTCTATTGTTTTTCTCTGTTGACAAATGAGTTAAGCAATTATTTATAATATTAAATATCTTTAATTAAATATGACTTCTACCCAAAATGAAAAAATGTTCTTAAAATATAATTGAATGTTAGGCTAAAATATGTTAAAGTTATAACATAAATATAAACAATTTAAATAGAGTTTTAATAGATTTTAAGCTAATAAAATAAATAAATTTCAAATAAACTACCAAATAAAGAAGTAATTTGGAGCGTTTTTTAATTTGTATTTTATTTGACCAAATAAATACCAAATACTAAAAAGGTAAATGGTTTTTAAAGGTAAGTTTTGTTTAAACATGTTAAAATATTTTAATGTAAACCAATTTAAAGCCTTCTCGACTGTCTCTAACCTTAAACAATACAATACATTTTGTATCGTTATTTCCTAACCTAATATTAACTTCTTTTTTTGCAGTGCATCAGCGAATAATGCCAGCAACAAATTTGAGTTTTTTTAAATAAAGCCGCTTGTTTGTTTGGCATTCTCCGCTCTCTTTCTTTCCCGCCGCTCTCGCTCTCCATTCCGCCCGCTTCCCGAAAACTGGTTTCTTGTGCGGGTGTGTGTGAATCATAATAAAATAACAACAATACAAAAAAACAACAAAACTCCAGAAGAAACGGCAACGAAATTGAAATTGTAGCCAAAGCGAGAGAGCGACGACGACGACGACGCCGCACAGTGGGATGGATAATGATCGGCGCAGTGTGACCATTTAAATGATTGCTAATCGAATTGGCCACACTTCCTCGATGATAATGCGAATCGATGGGCTCTTTAACGGTACCGCCGCCGCCTGCCTCTCACTCGAACTCATTGAAATGCAATGAGCTTGACCACCATTGGGCCATCCATCCCCATTCCAAGTATAGAAAACCGATTCCGATTCACAGCGGGAATAACTCAAGAAGTCACCGTCACCGGCGACGACGTCGCCAGTGGAAAAAAAAGAAAAGAAGTATGAAAGAAACACCAAGAGCGTTCCTGGAATACAAAATCGAAATGCAAGAGGATGCCCCGATGTGCACACCAATAGATATAGATATATCTACACTCAAGTAGCTGCTTTTCCAATCACTTTCGGATCGGTTCATTGGGGTTCACTAGTTCTACACGGCAAGAAATCTACAAAGGGATCTAGCTTATATATTAACAAATAATATTTGGAATTTATATATTTTTTTTTAATATTCCATCTTCTTTTTTATAATTTGAGAACTTTATTTTTATGTTTTCTGCTCAACTTGTGTGACGCCCATTGTGCGACGCTTCACTGCCCTGCCGGTGCCATCAAATTGAGCTACAATTGAGCCACACAATTGGGCTACGTTCCAAAAGAATACACATGTACACATAAATATATATATATATATATATATTCTCCAATAGGTGTCGGAGTGGGGGAGGGTGGTTTCACCTCTGATCGTGTGTAAATAAAGTAGCTAGCCGGCTTGATGATGGCAAACGTCGCAAAAGAAACGCACAGGAAGGCTTAATAACGAAGACGACGACGCCGCCAGAAAGTGTGAACGAGACACGAAAGAGAAGGAGGTTGTACAGCTGCGACCACTGTAATAGCTGCCTTTCCAAAAACCTCCAGCACCTGGCCTTAGAAAAATACTAGCCATAAAATAGTTGTAATTAATGAGTTTAACATGGCTTTGTGTGGTAAAATGTCCCTGAAGCAGGAGTCCTTAGTGGATGTAAAAGATAACTGATCAGGGAGAGACAGAGCCCTCAACTAATGTCTTCTTTTATTATATTATGTTTCCTTATAAATATATGTAATAGGGTTCATAAGATGGCTCTACCTCTTCCAAATCGCTGATCAAACTGAAATCCATAAGGTTTTCTTCAAGGGAAATGTTCTTAGGTAATTCGTTTGGAAATTAAATGACACAATGGATCTCTGTGTTCTATACCTCACTTTGGCATAATCCCTTAAGCAGCTATTCTTTGTGATTGGTTTCAAAGAAATAAAGTACCTATAGATTTGTTCCAATTAGTGATCAAACTGTGATATATAAGTTATTTGGTTATTTCAAAGAACTCTGATATAAAATTCCTATCAAGAGAGATATTTGTTTAAATTACTGGTCGATATTTGCTTAAGAACAACGTAAGTTACTACCGCTTTGACCCATACTGTTTTTGTTTAGGGAAGGAGGGGACGAACCTTATCTTATCGTGACCCTGGTGTAGATAGGGGAATACCAAACGCGATCGTCGTTGTTCGATACAAAAAGAAAGAAAATAATAAAATGTGTACGCCGAACCAGGAGGGGGATCGTGTGCAATCGAGTCGAAAGGAAAGCAAATTGGTGTGGGGCGATCGATGGCATACAGGGGTTGGTTTTGGCACAGGAAATACTTTGTGCTCGTAAAGAGAAGCCTGTTTCTGCCTTGGGGCGAGTAGACCTTACCAGAATGATGTCCCGCATCGTCCTCCGTCGCCGTTGTGGCCCCTCCTCCTGCAGTGGTCTCATGTTCCGTGGCCACCGAAAGATCCCCTCCTGCTGCCAATGTGGATGCCATGTGAATGGCCAGATCCTTGATCTTGAAGCGTTCGCAGATGAGCTCCTCGCAGTGATCCGCCTGGAAGTAGCAGTTCAGCTCGTCCAAGCTCAGCGGGCAGACGTCGTAGGTCTGATAGAAGTGCTTGCCCCAGCTGCCCTGATTGCTGCCACTGGACGAGTCGCCGCCACCAGCACAGCTGGTGGAAAGGCCGCCGCCCGAGTGCATGGCCCCCGAACTGCCTCCTGCTCCGCCTCCGACAAGCGATGACGAAGTGCCCGCTATGGATCCCCCCTGACTCGGTTTCAGCAGACTATTGCTTCTGGCCACCTTGGTCGAGTTGGCGCGTCGTATGAAGCTCAGGGACTTCTTCGGCGGCGAGCATATAGCCGGGGTGGCTGGGTCCGCCTGGAGTTTGGGCGTGGACTTGAGCAGGAATAGATTTTTGGGCGGAAAACTGTGCGTTAGTATGGAGGTGGCCGAGCAGCTGGTCTGCAGCTTATACGGCGATGATGAGACGCCGCCGCCGCCGCCGCCGATGGTGGTGCTGCCGCCAAACAGCTGGCGGTGCTGCTGATGCAAGTGATGTTGCTGCTGCTGCTGTTGCAGTTTTTCCTGCTTTTCCCGCTTCTTTTCGAGCTCATCCAGAGCGGCGGCCTCGCGTAAAACAACTGACGGCGATAGGTTTTGCGGCAGGGTCTTTGATTTCGCACGGAGCGTAATCAGCGTCGTCGTCGTTGTCGTTGTAGTCGTCGCCGCCGACGACGACGTCGTTGTCGTCGTCGCGTTGGTAGTTCCCATCGATGAGGTATTGTTGATATTGATATTGTTATTAATATTATTATTATTATTGTTGTTTGCCAAACCCCGTTCCACGGTGGGCAGCGGCACGGCCAGTATGTTTGTCCGCGATCGCGACTTCATTAGCTTGATGGGCGTCGAGGTGTTGGTCTGCATGCGACTGATCTCTGAGTCATCGTCGTAGTCGGCGGTTACGGCGCCAGCGGCGGTATTAGTGGCTTCCGCCTGCGACAAGGCCTGCATTTTGGGCGGCGTGGCCAACACGATGTCATGCTCCTCATTAAAATGGCTTCTGGGAGCTGCTCCCCCAGCAGCAGCAGCAGCAGTAGGAGTTGGCCCCGAGGCCAAGGCAGGACCACCAGCAGAGGAATCCGAATCGCTAGGCTTGAAGATACTCACATTGAGGACTATGCCATACCGCTTGAGCTTGGACGGCGAGGCGGCATTACTGGTGTTGAGGGACTTGAGCAGCAGCTCGCGGTGACGCGCCTCCGTGGAGCTCTCCTCATCCTCATCGGTGTCGGAGTATTGGGCATTCGTCTCGCTGCCACTGATGCTCCAGTTGAAGCCGCAGGGTGGCGACATCTTGGCCGGCGTTGCACCCTTCCGCTCGAACAGAGCACTCACCTTGGCCACGCCGCTCTTCACCGAGCTGGACTTGCGCAGGCTATAGCTCTTGGTCGACTTGGTTTCGGAATTGGTGAGGGAGTTGGTCAGGGAGTTTGTGGTGCTGCTCAGGCTGGAGTTGCTGCCTGACTTGTGGTGCTGCTGCTGCTGATGATGCTCCTCCTCGTCGTCCTCAATCACCAAAGGCACATAGAATGTCGAGCGGCGACGTTGGGATTTTTCTTCCGGTGTAGCCACCACCACTACGGCGTGCGTCTCGCTCTGCTCGGCAGTGCTAGCTGCTGTTATGTCTGCTACTGTATTTACCGCTGTTGTCGTTGCTGCTGCTGCTGTGCTTGCCTGCAACATTTTGTGCTAGTTTTCGTTGGTTTTTATTTACCTAACATCCTAGCTACATAGTTGGCTCAAATGTCTCTCAGTGTAGTGCATACACATACTCCCAAGAGGAGTAGAGAGAGAGAGACAGAGAGAGATGCTTCTTCTTCGCCTCTCCTTTTTGCTGACACTGCTGCTTCTTCTTATTCTCCTGCTGCTCGTCTTCTCGAATTGTATTTATTTCCCCTCCTCCTCTTCTTCTCCTTGTGCTACTGTTGTTGTTTTTTTTTTGTGTGCGTTTGTCGCTTGGCTTATACAAATTATGCGCTCAAGTGCATTTCCGCGTTTTGCTTCTTCTGCCCTACACTCTCTTTGTATATCTGCAGTTTTTTTCGCTTCACGCGCCCGTTGTTGTTATTTTATCGCCGTTTCGCATCACATTGTCGCTCGGTTAAGTTTTTCTTTATTTATTTCTTTTTTGTTTAGTTCTCGGTTTTTAGTTGCAGCTTACACCACACACACACATAGACACTTGCCCGCACCGCGCACGCGAGGGAGAGAGACGCCTGCACTAATACACACGCAGGCCACAGATGCTGGTCAAACGCATTTTTTTGTGTGTGCAGAATGCGTTTTTTTCGGTGGTATTGCAAGGGAATGGTGGTAAATATGTTGATCTCTTTCAAGTTAAAACACTTTAACAAAACACTTTTAAAAACAAAAAAAAAGTGGAGTACAGGATAACAAACAAGAGGAAGGCAATTTATCCGAAATTTACAATTAAATAAAAAAGCGACGCGAGAGCGCGTTCTGGTCGTTTTCCCGTTTCTATCCCGATAACGATTAAAGCCAAAGCGATTGGACACCGCTCTTCTCCGATACTTTCAGTTTTAAAATACCCACAATCGGCGGTTCAAAACTCCGCTAAGAATCCAGAGCAGTTTCTCCGATTATTTTTTTAAATAAACTGATTAATTAAATGGAGCGATCTTATGCAAAGCGCCCAGCTAAACAATTGAGTTACTACTAATTCTTTGGAAAAAACTCTGTGGCGGCACAATAAAAACCGGTTTAAAACATCCAGCTTACAAAAATACACTAAAAAATACTTAAGCCAAGATCGGCTCGATAGCTGTCTGCGCTCGATTTTAGCCGAGGCTCAAACCACAAGAAGCCGTTGAGAAAGGGAGAGAGAGAGAGAGACAGGAATGGAGAGGAGAGCGCGCACAAAAGGGAGTTGCAGTTGGTTAGGTCTCGTAGATCGCAAATACCCTTACACATATGCATGTTATTTAAGATTCCTTTTATATACTTTGTTAGGCCGATTATATTGAATTCTTTATTGAAATTTTACCTTCTTATCTGTTTTCATAGTTTCTTGGGCTTCTTATTGATTACATTTCGGATTATAGCTTCTTTCCTCTATCGACTACTAACAGAGAACCCGATAATCGCAAACTTCTAAAGAACATTTCGTTGGTCTCTTTTCTTTTGTTTTCAATATCCACAGGAGAAAGCAATTGAAAAGTGTCCCGCTGCGCGAGTTGGCCCTACAATGTCAATTGCAGACGCCCGGACCGCACGCAGCGATCGCCATTAGCCATATGCCACGAAACTATGCATCTCCTGCTGTATTCAATATGCCCGACTTGCTGGCGAGTAGCGCAGCGGAGTGTAAGAAATTCAATTGAAAGCAGGCGGCGTCGGCAGCAGCAAAAAAAAAAAAAGAAGCAAAAGAAAAGCGGAGACGAAAAAGCAAAAGCAACATAAGGGCGTGAGTGGCAATGTGCCTCGTAATTGATCTAATTGAGAGCAGGTATACCTACTCGTGGCTGTGTGTGTGAGTGCGTGCGTTTTATGTAAATAAGCCACGCACACGCCGGGGGTCAAGAGAATAGGAGTTCTTTTGAGAAAATGTATTACTTGTACGGTTTTAGTTCCTCAAAATGTTTGTGGAAATAAATTAATTTCGAAATTTTTACACTCTTTCTCAAAATTGGTTCAAAGTCAAATAATTTTCAATTATTAATAGTTCGTTTCTTAAACCTCATTAACACTAGTACATTTCTGTTTATATAAATATATGATTTAAAGAGTGAAAAATGCTATTATTATGCCCGCTCCTGTATGCGAGGTGCTACACTTGGGCAGCCGGGCAAACGCATAATACAAATTAGAGGGAACCCCATACCAGTCCCTACTCCCTCACACCCCTTTCCCCCACTTCCTGGTTCCCTCGTAACGCTCGGTTCGCTCCTCACCTCCAGTTTATTTTATTATTATTCCTTTTTTCACTGCGGAAGTGCGTGACTATGGGGTTTTATGCGACACGTTCGCCGCCTCCTTTGCCTTGGCCAAACGAAAGACTTCCAATTTCCATTTTCAGTTCCATTGCCAGCAACCTTAAGGCAGGGCACAATGAACTGTTGGAACGGAGGACGGGGTTAACAACAAATAATAACACCCCCTATTATTTCCAACCCCATTGACCAAGCGCGATCGTTACATGAGCCACATCCTGCCTCTTGAAATACCGTTACTGTAAAGGGTAATTCCCGGCCACCAGCAGCTCTGAGTGTTTTCAAAACGTTTTGAGTGGAATATATATATTTTACGAGGTTTTCGTGAACCATTTTCCATAATTGTATGTTTTTTTTTCACCAAATCAGTAGTTTTTTTTTGCTCTCTTTAGGATTTAAAAACTACACAAAGAAGCGATTTAATTGCTTCCTGATCAATTTAAAACGTGACTGCCATTTTAAGTATTTCCTTAGTTAAAATAAATTGTCAGCCCTTAAATTTTGAAAAACCAAAATCAGAAGAATTATCTTACAAGTCTACACAACTCTACACAAGTAACATTGTCAAGCAAATTCACCTATATGCAGCATACTTTTCGGCTTGACAATAGTAACTCCCATGTCATGTAGATATCTGGTCAGTTACCTTCGAAAAATAATTAAATTAAAATTAATTCACTATTAAAACGATATGTTTCACTGCCCAAAGAACTTGATTGATGCTATTTAATTACGCCCGATGTTCATAAATATTAAGCACTTCTGTTTGTATTTCATTAAACTGTTTAGTCAAATGGAAAAAAGCTACACTTGTGCACTTTCAAAACTAGTTTGGAGTTAAAAGAAAAATCCAAATGAAGCCAAGCCCATTAGACAAGTTGTCAAATCAATTACTTGCAACTGTTATTTATAAATATTAATGCAACGATTAATTAAGCGACAGACAGTTGTGTGTCAGCCTTTGATTGATACATAATTTATTTAGATCAGCCGATCGGACAGGTTTCATTTGAGGAATTTGAACATTTTTAATTACCAAAATGTTATCTGCGTAAAGTAAGCATTAAGGGACCATACAAATTAATTATAGTCCTCGGTTTTTTATTAAGTTTTGCATAGTTACCAAAATAATAAACAGTTTTTAGTTGCAAAACTATAGCTGAATCTTTATAGTTATTTTTATAAAACAGATGATTATTTTGCCCACAGAAAACTAATGAATATTTTTATGAATATTTCTTGACTTGTATTTATAATTACTTTTGCAAATGTTCAACTTTAAATATGTGCTTAAATGTGCACAGTAAGATTTTGAATATTTCTATAAACTCCCAAAAACTTTTATTCTTTTTAAGATGTATAACAATTTTTGCAAATGTTCTTCTGCAGAAAACAGGTCATTGTAAACAAGCAGTTCCTTTGATCCCCCAAAACTTGAGCTTTGAATGAACAGCTGAGTGAGTTATGTCACTGGTCATCATCCACATTTATGGCATATTAAGTTATAATATACACTCGCTGATAAGTTCTGAGCAATTCGAACCGCATTCCCGCTGAGCCGGCAGAAAGTGTCGCAGCATTTGTGGGTTTCTAGGTCTCTCTGCTCTTTGAGTTTTTCAGCTTTTTAGCGCCACACACAATGAATATGAATATATATATATGGAAATCGGGGAAACAATGTCGCGACATTGAGATACGGATACGCGAGTCGGAATGCCCGATGAGTAAGTGATGGGTGATGGGTCTGGGTGGATGGGTGGATGGGTGACGGATGACGGGCAACCGGCAAAGGGTGACGGTTAATGTGGCTATTATATAGTAGTGTCAACTGAAAGGGAGCACTATATAGACAGAGGGCCACAATCGGGCACTCTGTGCGGCGTTACCTTCGTTCAGAGATGTGTCGTTCAGCGCCGTATCGAAGTGTATGCGCGGCAGTGTCTTCGACTTGTACTCACCTGCAATGGAACGGAAAGGAAAATGGAAAAGTTGTGTTAAATGCAAATCGACAAAGGCTAAAGCACTCCCCAGATGTTGTTTGCTTCGTTCGTTTTGCAAAACTCGACCCATTTACATGGCCTGACCTTTGAACGAGAGCTGACCGAACGAGAGAGCCCCCCAGCCGACCGACCGACAGCTTGTTATGAATTCGTTTCAATTAATGCAAAATATGAAATGGTGGCGCAAGATACAAAGATACAATTGCTGCGCTCTTAAAAACTCTTGATACAAAGATACAATTGCTACGCTCTTAAAAACTTTAGATACAAAGATACAATTGCTGCACTCATCGGAATTGTATATGAAAACCACAGCTCTATTTATTTGTCTAAAATCCATGGGTAATTTTACTAAACTATCAATGGAGCGTATCTTTTTCCATCACGATAATATCGTATTTGTTTATTTATTTACTTAGTTTTATTTTTCAAGCCAACAAGACTGTTATTTACATAACCAAGACTATTATTTAAGAAAATTATAATATTTTGAGGCTATAAAAGAAGAGATTAACTTTATGAAAGTGTTAAGATTAAATACCCTAATATTACTATTTTTATGGAGTGATAGTATCGTGATAGTAATATGGATAGAAGCCAGAAAATATCGACAAGCCACTATCGACGTCTTTACAGCTTTTTAAATAACTTAATTTAAATTACTAATTTGAAATAGTATATAGTAAATAGTATAGTAAATCTTAAGCTCTATTAAGCAGCATTTTATAGCAATCAATATAGAAAACATTTCCCTGTGTAGACACTGCAATTGATAATATGGGGCAAGCTCATAAATTGAGCAATTGTTGTAGGTGACCCAGGAGAGCATCAAGTCTGTCTCTGAGTCTGAGTCTGGGTCTGGGTCTGGGAACCGATTCCCAGCTAAGGCCATTATGCTTATTATTCCGTTGACACTTTCCTCGACACTGTGTTGCATTATCCGCTTGCCGCGGGTCATCAGTCGTAACTGTGCAAACACAACTGTAAATTATGCCGCCGCACAATTGACTTCAAAGCCAAGTGACCGAACCAAGCGACCAATCCAGCGATCCAAGCGATTCAACCAACCAATCCCCGCGAAGCGATGATGATTGTGAATTCTCGATGATGTCACATCCGTCATCCAGGGACAATGAGTACTCTGATGACAGACGAATTGAGTAGAGGAAAGAACTCGGATACAAGTGGGAAGTATCTGATGGAACCATTGCAGTTTCAACACTTGCAAAGCATAAATTGCAAGAGATGTATTTCATAATTCTAGACTTAAATGAATAATTTCTGCACTTGAAGTTACTAAATATAAAATCATAGATATCCCCTCGTTTATACCCTCTGTTCCCCTACTTACTCCTGCCCGCTGTTTCCAGCGTAGATGCACCCGATCCCGTCTGGGACACTCGCTCCTGGTCTCCCACTCCCACCACCAATCCTGCGCTCGATCCTGACGATCCCTTGATCAGTTGCAGCTGCTCCTGCAGGTTGTGCGTGGCCTGGTGTTGCAGGTGATGCTGCTGCAGCAGCTGCAACTGCTGGACATCGCAGTGCACCTCATGGATGGGCGGCGTGGGTGCATCATCCCGCTCGCCCCGCAGGCAGGAGGCCAAGCCCCGGCCACGTGGCATGGTGCTACGTCGCAGGGCCGTCGTCGGCGGCTGGTGCTGCTGTGGCTCCAGGGATCGCGACTGGACAGGATTCTGCTGGACATTCTGGCGGGAGTGGGAGTGCGTCTGCGGCGTGGAGCGTGGCATGGAGTGCATCTTCTCGGCTGAGGATGAGGCTGAGGCTGAGTTCGTCGTCGTCTGCATATGCACCTCGTCGCTAATTGCACGCAAAGCACCGCAGTTCATTGTTGATTTGGTTTGTTTGGGTTTTTTGTTTCTGGTTTTTTGTTGTGTATTTATTTTTGGTATCCTTGTTGTAGTTTTCTCTTTGTGATTTTTGGTTTAAGTTGCCTCGATAATTATTTGTATTATATTATTAGTTGGTTTTTGGGAGTGCTATTTGTTCAGTTTTTCTTTAGCTTTGACATTGTCTCTTCCTGTTGCACAAAAGGGTTTAAATTTAGTTTTAAAAACACTCGCGAGGAATTGTCACAAATTACTGACTGGCCTGGCTTTTGTTGTTACATTTTTAAGAGGATTTTGAGGTATGATTACGTGTTGTTTCTTTAGTTAAGTTTATATATTTTTTATCAGTTCTATACGATAAAGAATATCTTCTTTATACTGTTTTAGTTTAATAATTGAAGGTATTTATGTGTGGTCTCCTATTAAAACCTATATATTATTTATTCGTTTCTTAATTTTTATACTGAATATAAACTATGATCGCAAGCAAACTTTTGTTATAATCTCCTACACTTTCGCTCCGAAAATAAACTATCTTTAGGACATTTCCCATAGTATTCTCTGGAATATTAAGTATCTGTAGGATATGATCGTGTGTTAGCAGGGCTGTTTCTGTTTTTTTTAGTTATATTTTTTCGGCTGACACCAACTGACATCGGTTTCGCTTGCCTGCGTCGGCGGCAATTAAGATTTATGGTCATGGCGTGTTGGTTGTTGGCCCTCCAAGCGAGTTTTCCTTCCTTTTGCACCACCAAATTGAAATATATATATACAAAAATTATACAATCCAAAGGCTCGACGACTCGAAAATTGTTTTGGCTAATTTTTCCAAGTGGTTTTTCGTTGGTTTCACCTTTATTCTTTTGAATTTTTCATTCTTTTAAGCACGCGCGACTGCGCAGCACACACTTGTGCTCTATAAGAGCAGGAAAAAACATAAATAATACACACGCACACAAACACACACTCCTTAATTATTTTGGCTTAAATTTTCCTTTTAACTTGTACAATTTTACGCTCGTTGACTTTTGGTGCAGCGGAATCGAAACGAAACGGAAATGAAATGGCATGAAAATGGCAAAGGAATATAATGGAAGTGAAATACGAACATAATGGAAGTGAAATAGGAAAATAATGGAAGTGAAATAGGAATATAATGGAAGTGGAAAAGGAATGGAATGGAAGTGGAATAGGAATACAATGGAAATGGCATAGAAATGAAATGGAAATGAAAATGTTTTGTTTGAAAGCAGCAGCTGTGGGTGTTTTTCCTCCATCGCGGGGGTGGCAGTTTTCCACCTGCGATCAAGACAGCGATAGAGAGGAAAAATAGAGAAATCGCCCCCGAGAAAGAGAGTGAATAAATTAATAAAAAAAAACCCACTTAACATATTAAGAATTTCCATGAAAATAAAATGGAAACAAGGAATTCTTAAAGTTCAACATTAATATCACCACTTAAACTAATACAAAAGAGAGAAAAATATAAAAATTTCATAGTAATTTCTGCAAAAACTCAAACTTAGACAAAAAAACATCCTAAAATCTAAACAAAGAACGCCAAAGACCCAAAGAACCTCCATTCGGCAGCGAGTTTTCCCATTCAACCATCAAGTTTCACTTATTGCACATCGCTCAATCGATTAATGGGAGAAGAAGGCCAATTAAATGGCGAGCATAATGTATGCAATCAGCCCAAGGCGTTAAAAAATCATAAATGATTGGCCGCAGCGGCTTTCTCCTTGCCGGATGGATTTTCCCTCCGTCAGAAAAATGTGGGTTTGAGTGCGAATTCTAGGCCTCAATTTTGTGGTTTGTTGATTTCCATTTTGTTGGATTTTCCTCTTGCGTGCGTTTTTGCGTTTTTTTTTTTTTACATTTGATTTTTTCTCGCTATTCAAATAGTTTTCCATATGATTATTGTATTTATTGTGCCGCTTTCAATTGCCGCCGCGCTGCTGCGTGCCCGAAAAGAAAACGGGGTCTCTGCCATCATATTTCTCTAGTTACATTTTTGTGTGCGTGCTGCGCTCTGGTGATAAACATAAATTTCGCCAGACTAACAAGCGCGAGAGACTTGACTATTTTTTTACTTTCTCCAACGGTAGCGACGACAGAGACACGCAGTGGCAGCCACACAGCCACAGCAGCTGTTCTCTCAGTCTATCTCTCTTTCTCTTTCTCTCAGTTACCCCATGCACAGTGAAAGATATTTTGGGAAGTACAAAATATATTAATTGATTAATCCATCCAGGTTTTAGTTAAATTAAATAATTAATTATTGATGTTAGAGGGAAGTTAAGCTCTAAGTCTCGGAATATTTTTTACAAATTAAAAAATTCTCAATTGTTTAAGTAAAGCAGAGGTGCCCACACAGTTACCTCAAACACAGTGAAAGATATTGCCAGAAATACAACCACTAATCAATCATTATCGTTATTTATATGGACGAAGTTTAATTATATTTGTCCGAATATTCAAAAAATGGTTTGATTCCCAATTAATTTAATAAAGCAGAGGTGCCCACACAGTTACCTCAAGCACAGTGAAAGATATTGCCAGAAATACAACCATTAACCAATCAATATTGTTATTTTTATGGACTAAGTTTAATTATATTGGTCCAAATATTCAAAAAATGGTTTAAGAGGTGCCCACGGAGACCTCACACAAAGCAGCGGAAAAGAGTTAGGGAAAATGCCTAATTACTTTAGAGAATTTAGAAAATAGAGAATAGAGAAAAGTGCACCCGGAGAGCTTTACGAAATTGTTTACCCAAACAGAAATTAATCTTATTTACACATTCGTGCTAGGCACAATACTTTTTCTCTGCGTGTGTGTTCATCATGTTTATCTCTTACATTTCATTTAATTTCTCTCTGGTTATTCGAGCGCGACGCCCACGTTGGCACCTGTAAGGCCAGAACTCGAACCCAGCTCGGCTTCCTACCAATTCCATTTAAACGGAAGTGCAAGCCAATGGCCAGAAGTGCCCAGAATTCGATATGCTGTACGCTGAATGCTATATGGTGTATGTTATATGGTCACTTGACTCCGCTGATGTTTTTATATGGGAAAAAGAGAAAAACTCCAAACAAAAGCGGCAACTGCAACGGATGCGCCATATAAAGGCAGCATGCAACGCTTCCAGCTGAAAAAGCTTGCTTTTTTTACCAGATATATATATATATATCTATGTATATATATTTATTTTCCTTTTTATATATGTATATTTAGTTGTTGTTGCTGATTAATGCAGGCGACTTCAACAGCAACAAAGTAAACAGAAGGCGTTGGCGTCACATTGTGTTTGCTTTATTTTCGCTGTTGTCTCCTTTCTTCTGTTATTATTTTTTTATTTACAACAAAAAAATATCGCATAATGAATAATTTGGCTGAGATGGATGCATTTTTGCACGTCGTCGTCGTCAAGGGGGCATCGATGACGATGAAAATAAGACGCAAACAATGACAACTCCCGCCGCGGCGACGACGTCAATTCCAATCACAGACTTTGCCCAGACTCAGCTGATTAAAAGTGCATATAAATCTATATAAGTACATAAATGCAGGTATCTCTCCTAACGCTCGAGTACTTATTAAACTCTGGCTGGGTACTATTATTTTTTGTCAGAAGTTCACAAGACATTAAAGGAGTCATTCCCTGATCCAGCAAATCCTACTAATAATAAATAAACTAGTTTTGTACATCTCCTGTTGGTTTTCATTTTCATTTGACCAAAATAGATAGATTCTTAATGATTTTCAAGGGTATACAATGTTCGGCGTCAAGGTAAAAGGCTTAAAGAACCATAACAGAGGTGCATCACCGAGGTCACCGGGTCGGTCACAGAGAATACATGGCAAAGCTGAGAAGAGAACAATAACCCACCAGAGCTCACAGTGAAGATAAATGATAATAAGCAACGCACAACAAACACGGGTAAAACTTGCATTTCCTCTCTATATACTATCATATATACCAAGAAATCGGATTAAGGAGATTTACAAGATTCGTCTACTTACAAATATTTGTCTTTCAAGATTTCCTCTTTTTTCTTACAAATATTTGTCTCGTTTTGAACACTTCACGAACTCAAATGCAGAGGTTTCTCATATTTAATGAAGATAATATCAAATAAAATAAAATACAAGAAATCTTAATTTATTATAAACATCTATATAAAATTTAACTTCCTTATATCACTCGTTAAAAGTTTTTAAAGACCGTTTCAAGTTGCGAATATTTTCACAAGCCTGAAAACTGGCCAAAGATCAACTCCCCATTCATAAGAATTCGCTGGGAATTCTTCGCTGGTGTTATTATTCTAATTCTTTTCTTTTTCTTCAGTTTTTTTCTTCATTTTTTTTTTGGCACATTATAATTCCATAGAAGTCCGAATAGAACGAGCCGAGGTCCCACACACAATTGCGAGGAGTAGTAGCCAAAGCTCATTAGGTTTATGGCTAATATATATTATAATGAGTATCGCTTTATAATAAGCACTCCGCCGGTTACGTGGGAAACTTTCCATCTATTCAGCTTTTGTCGCATAGAACATGCTGATGATGATGATGATCATCAGCAGAGCGCAACCGGTGATCGCACCAGAGTTCGTTATGCAAGCCAAGACACTCGAAAAAAATTAATCAATTTAAAGTAAAGTGTTTGCAGTTTATCCTTGCACTATAGATACATTGATTTCTTGTATTATTTGTTAAACTTAAAAAGTTCCCTAGACCTAAGCCTAAACCACAAGTGTCCCGGTTTCTCTAGGGTTCTTATAAAGTCTGTTCTAGAAGTTTTATTTTTAAACAACATTAATATTCAAAATTCGAAAGATTTCCCACAGAGTACAGAGATTTTTCTTAGGAACTTTTCCTTCTTAATTTCTTTGAGTGCAATTGCTGGCTTTCGTAGACAATGGGGCAATAGAGAAAAATAAAAGGGCCGAGGGCACTATGTACCACGTTCGTACACCGGTCCCTAGGTCATTTCCCTTTGGCGGAAAACAGTTGAGAGATCAGATACAACAACTACACTAGCCAACAGCAACAATTACAACAACAGTTACAACAACAACAATAGCTACAACGATTCTCACACGATAACTACAACAATAACTCTCACAACAATAATACCAACAACAGCAAGAAGAGCAAGTACAACTTCAACACCAACAACAATACAAACACCAACAACAACACCAACACTAACACCAACAACAACACCAACTACTACACCAACAACAATGGCAAAAATAAGGCAAAAAGGCAAAGATCTTAGATTTCTATTATGGCATTTCTTTCATCTTCTCTGTCGTTTTTTTTTCGCATCTATGTATGTGTTCTCCGCGTGTCTTCATCAACATTTTTATTTTCTTTTTTTCTCTTCAATTTTTTCTTATTTATTTATTTCTCCTTTTTTTTCATTTACCCAGCAAACGGCGAATTGAAGTCGCGGCGTAATTGACGTTAGTGATGAGATCAAAATGGACCACAATGATTGCGGCGATAATTGCGCCACAGACGAACATCCCATACATACACATATAATATCTGTATATATATTTGTATTCTCTTTGAGCCACGCACAGAAGAATGATAAAATGCCAGGGGGGCGAAGAGGTTCCCCCCAGATCCCAGATCCAAAGATTTAAGGGCAAAGAGCCTGAAGAATTACTCGGAAGAATCAACTGACACTAAAAACAATGTAACTCAAAGAGAGAGGGGGAGTTGGAGAAATGCAACGACTTCTGAATGAACTTTTCTTATAAAGACAACAAAATATGGGCTAAGGAATGAGGCAGATTATAAGATATGTGGCCAACTTTCAGTAAGTCATCTTTAAGTGTTTGAAAACTAGGAAGGGATTAATACTTTTGGTTTCTTTCCAGTTACCCAAGTGTTTTTTTTTCATACCCTTTATATCTTACGTATACCTTATACCTTATACCCTTTCGGGGTATTATGATTATAGTCAGAAGCTTAAAAAGCAGTGAAGGAGGCATTTTCGACCCTGTAAATCATATATATACTTGATCAGCATCAACAGCCGAGTTTATTTAGACATGTCTTGGAGAACAAAAATTTACGAAATTTTTGCAACATTTTTTAAGGGGTCAAATCGTTAAAATTATAAAAAATTTAAAAAATTTATCTTGAAAATTTTTAAAGCTAATAAAACCTAGAACAGGAAAGTTTTCCGAAATGAAATTGATACATTTTTGGCAAAGTTATGAAAAATTTTAATAATAAATTGCCAACTGTAAAGGTATACAGAGTTCGGCTTGGCAAAGTTAGCTACCTTTCTTGTTTTACATACATATTACATATTATATAAACATTATCTAAATTAAGATACATTATTTGATTTAAAACGTAACAAAGACTTGTGACATCCTTGATAAACCTTAAAGGAGTTTACTTAGAAGAATTGCAATTTTGTTTGCTTTCTAGTGACCTTAAAATTCCCAAGCTATGTTTTCGAAAGCTTTTGGAAATGCAGTATTTTCTATGAAAGTAGTTCCCAAGAACATAGTTAAGTTAAAAGCAATTTAAATATTGAACTGACCAGGCTTTAAACAATCTTCTCTAAGAAATCTTCGGGAAGAATCCAAAAAAAGACAAGTGTACACTCTCTCTCTCTCTTTATTTCTCCATCTCCCTCTGTTCTTTGTAGTTGGCGGCTACACATGGCCAACACGGGCGTGTGAGGTGGACTTTATTTTTGTAAGGGGGGGGATAACGAGGTAATGAGGGGGCGGTTGTCTGTCTGTGGTATTGCCTTTTGTGTGATTCATTCAGAACAACAATGACGATGATGATGATGATGATTGCAAGCTACAGTACACAGTATATATGTACATATAGTACTCAGTCTGAAGAGTGGACCAGGTCAGGGAGGGTATTTCGGGGGGCAAACTGTAGTTGGTATTGTTGTGGTCGTTGATCCACAGTCAAATTAAATTACCAACAACAGCAACAAAAAAGAGAAAAAAGTGAAATTGTTGTTTCTCTCCAACGTCGTCGTCCGGTTGTCATTGAAGGCACGTTTTCGTATTTTCGACGGATATTCGCGGTTTCTCATTTGAAGTGATCATTGGATAAAAGAGGGTTGAAGCAGGGGCTTACATATAATCCGTAGGGAAGGGAGTTGTCAGCTATATACACAACACACACATATACATATATAGAGAGTGGGAACAAGATCTTTTTATCGTACATCTAGACATCGAAGCTGGCCAAGTCGTGGGATAATCTAATTCCCAAAAATAAGAGCAAACAATTTGCCGTTTTTCCCTTGAAATCTTCGGGTTCTTGGGTTTCATTTTATATAATTAACTCAATTGGGTTTTTAAGACTTCTATTCGATGGGAGTCAGAGGGAATCCTAAGGTCATATTGAGCTTATAAAGAGATGTAAAATACAACATTGGTATTATCGAAAAAATTCGTTATATTGTTGATTAAAAAAAGCATTACAGAACAAGGGAGCTTCTCTTTTCTTTGAAATAATAAAATATATTAATGTTAATGAACTGACCTAAGTTCATAGAGATTGTAATGCTGTTCATAATAATACTTCAACATAGATAGATACAAATAATAATAATAAATATAAGCGAAATAATAAGAAAAAACATGAAGTTACATCAAATTAACGTTCATTTTGTTATCTTAATTTCCCCAAACTAGAATCTCAAGAACTATGAAAATCTAAGCCCTAGTAAAAGCCTTTTTCCAAAGACTTTGATCACTCTTTATAGTACTAGATCACCGTTATAACCTTAGCTTGAGCTACTTTCTTTGAGTCTTTCAGAAGAAATAATACACAAAAAGATGTATATTACAAAAAATATAAGAAAGAAGTTCCTACATATGGAGACAAGGCAATTTTCACACGATGAACTCAAGTCGTAAGTTGTAGTTTTCCCCATTTCCCCAGCATTATCCCCCTCCCGCCTCCCTTTAAATCTAAGCCCCCTCTCCCCCCTTTAGCAGCCCCCATATTCGTGTCAACATGTGTTGTTGTGTTGCATATTATGTAAATTATTTGCTGGGCAAAAACAGGGGGGGAAAAAAAGAAAGAAAAAAGAGCAGCAACCTTATTGTCTTAGTGCACAAGGAAAAAATCTTAATGATTTCCTTATTTAAACTGGGAAAAAATTATAAATATATAAATAAATAACAATTATAAATTAAGATTGTTTCTAAAGTCCTTCAATGTTTTTAAACTTAAATGGGAGTAAGGCACTAGTACCCTTTCTAGTTGCCTTAAAATTTCCAAGTGTTTTTTTTGAGATTATATTATATATAGATACATAATTCAGATTTAGATTCAGATACTTAAAAGGATTTAAGACTTTAAAAAAGGGGCTTGTGAAATCATTGATAAACCCTAAAAGAGTTTGGCTTAGGAGAATCGGGTTCCTGTCTGCTTTTTAGTGACCTTAAAAATCCCAAATTGTTGTGGCGCTGGACAAGTGTTTACCGAAACACTCTCCCCTCCCTAAGCTTTTAAATAAATAATTTTATACTCAAGCAGTGGTTAATCTAAGTAAGAAAACCTACTATATATGAAATCTAATTATTAGATCGATTTTCTCCGTGTACCCTCTCGGAAGCCCCAATCTCCTTGGCCAAGTAGCGCCCAATGGGGCCATCTCCAGCAGACAGCGCACAATGGCCGGAAAGATAGAGATACTATACAAAAATCAACTTTTTGATGACAACGT
>JAEIHY010016657.1:0-69464 GCA_018904565.1 Drosophila tsacasi
ATCCCAATCGCACACTTTCGCAGGATGACAAGGACCCCTCGACGACACGACAAACGGCGATAAAGCGTTATGGTTCATTAGGCCCGCCGATTTCGAGGCGCTAAGGATCTGAGGTGCTGAGGCCCGGGACGAGCAGGACTAGGCGAGTCCCGCGGCAAGGACAATGCGTATATCATTTCACGGCAGCCTTGTCACATCATCGCCCGATGACATCGAGCACCCGCACAAGACAGACGAGCTCTGGGCCGTGAGAGGACCAAGGCCTGGGGTTTGGATTGCGACTCGGATGGCTTAGGGGTTGCAATGTGCCCTCGCTGCACTGTTAATGTCAATATCATGAAGTGCCACCATATGGGAACGGCCACCACCACCGGAGGCCGACACTGGAGCACTCGAATGCAGCAATTGTCACCCTGATCGGACACTCGGCAAATATTTGCAGCAGGAAATTAGTAAACCAAACACGGGAATCGGAATCCTGCACGGGGAAAAAATATACCTAGATGGTGTAAGTAAATAAATTAGTACAAATTGGGCAAGGTTTCAAGATGTTTGCTTAAAATCCCATTGTTTTGAATTCTTAAAACCCGATTTCCTAACATTATTTTAGTTCGCATCTTTATAACGTAACAATTTGTCCCTGCTTTGGTAGGTTGAAAGCATTAATCCTCAGTGTGGATGGTCCCAGAGCCATGTCGAAGGGCAGATAAATAAATAAAACATGCGTCGTATTTGTCAAATCTGTTGCAATTGTTCCCAGCCAGGAGTGTGACCGATTCGAGGACCAGGACATTTGCCCTTCTGCACTGTCCTCGGTGCCCAGCACAAGCCAATGCCATCGTATGCCCGGGCACGACTCATTAAACTTGCAAACCCCGCCCCTGAATCCCCCAAACTGGGAACTCGATCCCGATCCCAGGGGCTGGACGCCCGGTGCTGGACGACCCTTCCACAAAACTGTTTGATTTATTTGACACTTTGTGCGTTTGTGTCCTGACACCGGAGCTGACACCTGCGCGCCAAATTAATGCAATGAAATTTGCCAAACTTTTATGAACGAGTTAAGGCCACTACTGGCCAGGGGTGAGCCGGGCAAAATAATGGGGAAGAAAGGCTAAGAAAGAAAAGGAGAAAATACAATATTAATGAGTTTCCAATGTTAATAAGCTGGGAGCTGGGGAAGCGCAGAAATGGGCAGAGGCCGTCAGCTGCAGTCCGCTGGCGAAAATCCCTTTATAATTTCATTTTAGCCTCAACTTGAGAAATAATTTAAAAACTTTGTTATGTATTCTTAAAGTCATTTAAACGCAGACGCGCACAAAGTTGCCCGGGGCACGTGGGGTGGCAGAAAGTATGGCGGCAAAAAATGTGAAATTTTAGACTCTCTCGTTGATGAGCTGCTGATGAGGCGTGTGCCTCTCCCCGTAGATCAGCCATCCGGCAACCAGCAGCTTGCGTCCTGTCTCCTGCCTCCTGAGTCCTTCATCTCATCGGCCCCGCGTTATCATCTGTCAACCAAAGTCGAAGTCGGACTTCGCCAGTTCTTCAGCAGCTCCAGCAGCCTGCGAGGCCGAAAAACTTTGCGCTCGCCTTTTGTGTTTTCTTTTCTTTGCATATTTTTTATGTTTTTGTTTTTCATTTTTTATTCTTTATTTTCCACCAGTCCCAACTTTGCGAACATAAAGAAAAATGAAAAATAACTGAAAGCCGAGCCAGAAGAAACACAACAGAAGGGACTTCTTAAAAGCAGGCAATGACTCTTTGAATGCTCTTCCACAAAAGCTTAACGGTTGGTTCGTATTATAAAACCAACCTTCATTTTCTATATTACCTACACTTCCCTTGTCTTTTATTATTATTTTTTTGCTTTGTTTTCTTCAAATTAAATGTATATTGAAAATTTAAAAAAGAACTGCCAGCAACCACAAACAGAAAGAAATGAAATACCGAAACGAATTTGGTTTTAATTGGCAAAAGCTTGCAAGCTCAATTAGAATCGGAAAAAGTGTCATGTTATTGCGAAATCAATAACAATAAACGCGAATCTTAAATTAAATTAATGTTTGGCAATAAACATTGAGAAGTTTGACATATTTGTTGACTCAGGGCACTTAAAGGGAGGATGAATTTTACCTGTCAGAACACATAAATTAAGAGGGAGGCAACATTCCGAGGAATCCTAATCCCAGACCCTGCAGAAATCACATTTCTCGCTTTTTCATACAGCCTCGAATCGCCGCGCAAATCGTAATGATGGAAAAAGTATCTCCTGAATATGAAATGAAGCAGCTGGACAAATGTCGCTGGCGAAAACTCGGTCCTGCCCGGTCCTGAGCCGCCCATTGCCACTTTGCGCCGGGGATAATAATAATAAAGTCGCCTCGCCTGCTGCGGTTGGACAACAGCTGCGCCGTCCTCCGTTTCTCCATCTCTCCGCCTCTCCGCCGTGTGGCTCCTTTGGACCTGGTCTGAACGCTGGAGAGTGCCGGAGCCGGGCCAGGGCGCTTTGTGCGACAGCTGGCCTCGAACTTAAATTAGCTTGTACACACAATCCGCTTTTCACAAACTTCTTATCCGTGAATTTATCTTTCATATGGTGAAGTGGAAACTTTCCCGGCTGTTTGCGGTGCCCAGGGAATTTATGGCAACCACCACCTCCGAAGACTGTGCCTTTGATATTGTCGCCAATATAAACATTTTATCATAAAGAGATTAGACGCCGATAAGCGCCGTCGTGGGCAAACAGCCAGGCAAATGAGGAACGCCCCATTCCGGGATCCGAGATCCGGGATCCGGGGGAGATCCCAGTACGAAACCGAGACCAAGTCCTTTGTGCCGGACCCTGATTTACGGCTTCCTGATGCCTGATGCCGGGCCCAAACAATGCCGGGCAATTTCCCCATGCGGTGAAATTAATTTGAAGCATTTGCTGGCCACCCCCGGAAAGTGCAGTCTTGTCCGCACAGGTTCGCCAGCTGAATGGTTCCCAGCCAACTGCAAGGCAGCTGTAAAATGGCCACCTCCCTTGGGACCTCGGGAGGGCAGCGGGCGAGAAGCGGGGCAATCTGTTTGCCCAGCGGGCGAGGAGTGGGTGGTGGCCAGTCCTGGAGTGGCCTGTGAGCTGCACTCACTGTCAGTTAAATCCCGGCCCAGCATTACGACATCCTTTCCCCCCGGTCCGGCGACCCGACAAATGTCTGAAGATAAAGCTGCAAAAATATTTTAACCTCCTTTGGCAGCATGTCGGCTGTCGGAGGATACTCACCCAGAGACCAGGGCCCGGGCCACAAGTAGCCCGCAGTGCATCCTCATTGTTGCCACTGTTTCTGCAGCAGCCCAACCTGCACTAAGCAATGTTTTTGTGTTGTGGTCTTTTCCATATTTTATATGCGGCCGGAAAAAAAAACAATACCTAAAAATAGGTACAGGGACCAGCATCCAGGTCCGGGTCCAAGACCGAGTCCGACTCCATGTCAATTTGCTTGGAGTGGTCCTCCGCTCGAGAGATGACAAAGCCAATGCCAATGCTGAAAATTAAAATTGCTCAGCTCGTCAGTTGGTCGGCATTAGGCGAGTGCCGTAATGAAATGGCTTTCTGCTCTGGGGCGGCACGAAATGAGGGGTCGCCGCCACCCGTGCCACCCGGAGATTCTAATGAAGTTCCTGCTTTGGGTCCTTGACGTACTGCAGGCAGAGAAAGCGTCACTTTATTTTATTAGAAACCTGTTTGCCAAGCATTTGCACACAAATTAAATATGGTCCGTAGCAGGGGCCCAGCTAAGTGGCTTCCGCTGCTGCCATTAGCTGTCGCTACCAATTCAATCAGGCCAGTTAGCCAGCTCAAAGCGATGGCCAACTTTGCAGACACGTTAATCGAGCCAACACAATTTCTTCATTTGCAGCGTAACTTTTTAATATCACCTCGACGATGATTATGACCCTGGCCCACAGATGTTGCCCTGGCCCGGTCAAAGGACCAGGCAACAAGTTTCCCCCTGGGCCAGGACTTGTCCTTCTTTAGTTACCAAGTCTGGTATGTTTTTTTTATTATTATTATTATTTTTTTTTGGTATCACACAGACACACATGCACTGGATGGCCCATAAGCGACACATTGCGTCCTTCTGCGTTTGAGTGCGATTCCATCTCTGGCATTAAATGCAGCAATAAACCGGAATCGCTGGCTCGGAAGGGGGAGCCTGGCCTCTTCTGTGACTAATGTCAGCTCCTGACATTCATGGCAATAAAATTTCACTCCTTACAGCATGTCAGCTCCCCGCTCTTCGGTAGATTTGTGCGGCTTGGTTTTATGTTTATGATTTAATTGTCAATAAAATAATCATTTGCAAGCCTTTTGCCACTGCAACCGCAGTACGTGTTAAGCTGAGCCCCACAAATTTTTACCAATAAACGAGTGTGGTAAATGGCAAAAGGATAGATCGAAGGCACGGGCAGTAACAAATTGCACTGAGACAAAGTAAATGAATAATCAAAATTAAGTAAGCCATTAATTGTAACTTATTATGTTAGTTCTAGCGTATACATTGAGTCTGATGAAGAGGTCTCTAAGCTAAAAATAGATTAAGCTTACTTTAAGGCAAAAAAAATATAAAGAACAATTTTAATATTAATATATAATATAAAAGCAGTTATGTCTTTGCTTCAAAATACGTTTCCTGTAGCATCAAAAGATTGTTTCTAATTTTTCTGTGACTTTCCAAAGTCAACATTATGCTTAATATGTGATCTAAGACCTAAAAATATAGATTTTAGTCGAATCGAAGAATTTTTATAATTTTCTTTGTGTGTAGAGCAGAGCCAAAATAAACCGACTAAAACTGTAGGACCTCAGGAGCTGAGAGCCCTGGCTGGCACTTAAGTTATTGACGAGATAAAGTTGAGGATTTTGTGTGCATTTTTGTGAAGTGCCAGACGAAGATCATAATGACGCAGGCGAGTGGAATATGGAGATGGGACATGGAACAGGGAAGCATCTGGATTTGGAGTTGAAGCTGGAGCTGGAGCAGGCACAGAGCTGGCTGAGATGATGGCGTTGGCGTTGATGTTGTCGACAGTTGTGATGCCTGTCCCGACATCATCTCACGTAGGACGATGAAGCAATATGTGCCCGAGATGAAGGCTTTGAGTGTCCCCGTTCCCGGGCAAGGCAGTTGGTCTGTGTTGGTCCGTGTGCGCTGGCAGGTCTAGTTTGTTTGCTCAAATGCTCCTTTGCTCCTTTGCTCATGACACCAGAAGCAGGACAACAGCCAAATCAAACAACACGGAAAAAGAAGAAGGCGAGGGAAACCAATAAAAAACCGGGCGAAACGGAGGCGGAAAAGAAAACATTGTGGCCAAGGAATGCCAACATCACCAGCATACACAGAAACAAACATAATAATAGTTAGCCTTTGGATAAGCTCAGTAAGTCCAAAATATTTGAAAGATCAGGACCAGCAACATAATGAAAGCGATAGGGTTCAAGGAAGACTTTTGACTTGGTGCGGAAACAATAATGAACCGAATATATTCCCCAAATAAACAGTTAATCAAATTGACATTATTTTCTTTTGATTCATTATGAATATGTTTTTTTTTTCATTCGATTAATAACATTTATCGCCATAAAAGACATCTAGAAAAATGCCATGCATTACATAGTTTGCAGGAAATTAGTTCTCCTTGAAGTGGTAAAAGCAAATGTGTTTTCAATTCAAAAGTGATATTTTGAAGAGTCTTTTGATGTGCAAATGGGTTTATTGAACTGATGATTAATCTTATTGATTTATTTCACTGTGTAGATGTTGGCTTCGCCCCATCGATTTTCACTTGAGCTGCGAACGCGCCAAGCCAACTCTCTGGAGTCGCACAAGCAAATGCGCGTAAATTTTGCTTAGCGCGCAATTCAAGTGCAAATACTTGACACCGCCGCACCTAAGCCAGGGAGAAGAGTGGGAAAAAGTGGGTGGGAAGGGACTGATGGATGGAGGAGCACCCACTCAGACTCCGGCGATGCCATCAACTCATAGGCGCGCAGCCTCAAGAGCCTCTCGAAGCCACGTCCTCGGCCTCGTCACACGTCAATATCCTTTTTGCGGTTTTTTGTTTTGCTTTTCCAACCCCCGGCTTCCCATAAACATTTGCAACTTTTCCGCCCCACTTGCTGCCGGCTCTCTGCTGCCGATATCCTTTTTAGCTTTTGTTTATACCAAAGAAGTTTTGCACTGATGTCTGATTTATTTGCATTTAGGTTGTGGCCCGTGCAGTTAATAAATTTCACTTACCCACTCGCAGCCAAGTGTTATCTTCCATTTGGGGTGGAAGCAAGTTTCGTATCGAAAGTTTTTGGGTTAAAGTTTCGCATACCTATGTCAAATTGATTAGTTGAGTCGGACAGCTGAATCTGAATCAAGGATCCCCGGATTCTCCCCCGGGGCCCAAGGGAAACAGATAATTTGATTGTGTGATTTATGTCACAATATATATTCAGCATTAATGAAGATGGAGGATGCGGGAACTCTGTCCGGGCGTTTTGCACTTCATTAATTGTGCAAGGATGCGGTGCAAAAACCGAAACAAGCGAATAAAAAAGGGGGAATTGACTGCAACTGTCGGGAAACCACAAATGCAAATGCAAATATTTGAAAGAGCGGACCGAAGCTGGGATGTCTGTTAACTGGACTGCAAGCCAAACTAATTGTTACTGACACTCGCAGTGGCGGCAGCTTCTGTTCAGTTTTCCATCCATCCAGACAAACGTCCTGCAGCAATGGAAAAAAAGAGGAGCAGGAGAACAGGATGAGTACAGGATGAGTCCTCGAGACAAAGTAAAGTTATTTGCGGTTCATTATTCACTTTTGGATTTTATTTCCTTGCGGTGCCGGTCGAGGCACGATCGAAGACAGTGATGGACAGCAAATTGAAGTCCGTTCGAGACACGTCGCCCGCGCCGCCGGTTAACCCATCCTTTAGCCGTGCCAAAGCTGCATGCAAAATGACCCGACAATGGAGCACCGAAGCGGATTCGGATTCAAATCCAGGAAGTGGCAGAGAAGGGAACCAGTCGAGACGGCGCTTAAATTGGGAAATTCAGCTTGGCTGCATCCGAAGCGGCGTTCGAGGAGCATTTTTGCTCTTTGCTTATTCATCTAGCAAGTTGAAAAATAAATTAATAATGCGTTCTTGCCACTGACGGCAGCTGCAGCCGCAGGAGGAGCGCACGACGGGCTGGGAGATGGAAAAACTCAACTGAGACACTGTCAGGGACTTGGGAAATTCGTGCTGAGTTTTTTGCGCGCTCTTCATACATATATATATATATATATTATATATATATTCGGGGTTCGTACTCTATTTCTCGCACTCGTCTCAGGCTCCGGGACCACGTCCATCTGCATCTTCTTGCTGCTGACACCCCTGGCCCTAAAATTTAATTGCATCTTTTTCAACAATTCTAGCACGAAATGAAAATTCATGCAAACGCTGCTCAGATAAAAAGGGAATCCGAAACCAGCCAGGGACCGCCACAAAGGACGGAGGGGGAATGGCCAGAGGAATTTAAGCTTTCAGTTTAGTTCAGTCAAGATATGAATACTAATAGCCACTGGAATGTTTGAGTAGCCAAAGGACATTGCACTGCCAGTGCTTCCGTCAAGGAACTCGGCCAGATCCCAAGACATCGGGCAGAGGCTGGTGGTTTCTGCTTCCTGCTGCCTGCATCCTGCACAGGGCCCCTGTCCTTTTGCGGACAATGTCATTACTCTTATTTGATTCCGTGGACATTCGCATAAATGTCAGATTGGGTTTATGCACAGGCAAAAGTTGAGTCCTTGAAATGCACCCACTGGCGGGCATTTAAATGCAAAGGCCCGGCCTAGGAGGACGACGACTGGCCCTAGACAAAAACGAGGCGAAGAAAAGCAATTAGCGAAATTAATTGCTCAAGTTTCGCTTTGAAATATTCATCCGTGGGATTAATTCGCCGGCCGACAAAGCTCCGTCATCGAGCGGCCGCCCGCCCGCAATTTGTGGCTTTGTCAATTGAATGGCTTTGCGGCCGGGCCCGCTGATTGACTTGGCCCTCCTCGAGCACGCGATTGAATTTGCAACTGCCAAGGACTGGGCCTGGACACAGAGCTGGCAAAGGTAACTGTGTGGGGAAAATGTTGAGAAATATGCGATTCTTTTTAGTAAAGTTGCCGCAAAGAATTGTTAAATAACAAGTTAAACAATTGGATGATTCATGAAGTTAATACACCTTTAAATGTGGAGCTTAAGCGAAAATTAATTATAAAATAATTTTTGTAACAAACTAAGTACTTTCTAAAGTTTTACCACCCGCTGGGGATGAGCACCTTAAGCTAGATTGGCTCAACTTACCGCTCTCGAAGTGCAGCGCCACCACAGCGATGGCCAGGAGCAGGGTGTGGGACAGACTCCTCATGGGTATCTGGCGCTGATCGCGGATATGTCCCGGCTGGCTAATTGTCCTCGTTCCTGCGGCCATTGTACTTGGCTCGCTGTTGGGGCTGTTGCAGTGGATGTGACTGAAACGGGGATTCTCGAATTTATAAGCAATGCTGCTGCTGCTCCTGCTGCTTCTCGCCGGCTTAGTGAGGTGCATTGAATTAATTATTTCATTGCTCCACACGAATTTGCAGGCCGCAGATTGTGTTGCGGGCAACAAAGTGCGCCCCGGGTTCGTTCTTTTCGTTCTCGTTGGAGGACTCGGTTTCCTTGGACTTGGCGAGCTGAGCTTCCACTTCTCCTTTGTCGACGTCTTCGACTGCAGCACTTACGGAATTTTAATTATTCAAAATAGGTTTTTAGCACAGCAGGCAGCAGGCGGAAGGCGGCAGGATACTACAGGTTCGGTTCGTGGTTGCGGGGCTGCACTGCTTTAATTGCTTGTTTTGCTGCAATGCATTTTCCTGGGGCGTTGCAAATTTATAGCTGCAAAATACAAGGAAAACGATATGCGTTAGTTTTCTGCATGACCACAGAGAGTCCCCTGCTCCATAGTGTGTGTTTGTGTGTGCTCCAGGATCTATGTGCTGGTGTCCTGTGTAATGCAGCTAAGCCGCCGTGCCCAAATACATAATTCCTATGCAAATAAGCGTGGCCCGGCAGTAAAATTTATGTGCGCACAGCGTTTCGCATATCTGCACACAGAATAGAGGCGACCAAGAACGAGATATGTCCTGGTACACAGAAAAAAGTAGGGATTTTAATACGGCTTCTGGCAGCTAATAGCGGCTACATATAACTATATCAAGGAATTCAACGGAACATGATCCAGATTATTAAAAAATTTCAAATTTTAAATGTATGTTTCTGTTTTTTCTGTTTTATTTAAAATAAAGACACAATCTTGCTTCTATATTTATCTTACGAGTATAGGAAAAAAAAGGTATATCCGTCTTCCCTACCCTGCATTGCTTTCTCATGGTTACATTTTTCTTCGAATAAAGTTCCTTTTTCATGTTCTAATTTACTATTATTTAGTAAATAAAAGCTGGTTGGTTTCTTCCACTGTGCACATACGAACATCCGTATATATTCGAACTGCTCTTCTTGGACTTTTTTCCACAGGCGAATAAAACTCTAGCAGAGCGTAAAAAAATATAAACGACGGCAGTCAGCCAGGCAGGCAGGCAAAAAACAAAATGCCAACGCAGGACAAGCTGCCAAATTAACAGAAATTTGGATCGTAGCCCGAACTTTTAGTCTCCGCAGGATAGTGCACAGGACTCACTGCGCCCCTCTTCCCGCCTACCATTTTCCGTTCCCCGCTCCCTGCAGTGACAGCAAGCCAACTGAAATAATCCCGCAAAATATTGTGTGCGCATTTCGGATTTGTTGTCTTTGATTTGGCGCGGTTTTTCAGCCATTCCTGTATGAGTTTTTCTCGCTTTTTATTCAGCGCTTTCCTTTTGTTTTTGTTTATTGCCATTTCTCTCTACTTAACATGTTTTGGCAGTTGCGCATTTTGGGTCCCGCGAATGCTGCCAATATGAGGCTCATAAACAATTCTATTAAAATAAATGTAGCATATTTATAGCAGCCCCGAGTCATGAGTCGCCCAAAGTGAAAGCAAAAGCAACTTAAATGCTTTATAAATCGACTCAAATTTGTTTTCCTTTCTCTGCGGAGACTATACCACGACCTAGGTGAGGAAAAAACCCAGCAAGAGAGCCGGCAAAAAACAAGCGAAGCAACAAATTTTGATGAAAGGCCCTGGCAGGGAAAATATTGATAAAGATGGCCACAAGGAGGGGTGGTGAAGAAACATGATTGATTTTATGTATTCGGGCCTTAACAAAGAAGAAAAAAAAAGGAAATAGCCTAGGGAGTACTGGCTCGAAGGAACGATGATGATGATGACGAGCGGAGCAATGAGTGACCGCTCGGCCAACAGGACAGGAAATACGCAAAAGTACACAAGGATATTGGGTACCCAAAGCAATATGAATATACGACTTTTATGCGCAGGACACAGATATCCGAGTTGAGCTGAGCCAAGAGCCCACCAAATGAAAATCGAGAAACCAGGCCGCAAAACCGCACGCACATGCACACACACACTCGCTGGGGCAAGGGTGCGTATGAGGAAATTTGTGTATTTGCCATAAAATAATTTATCAATTGGAAAATTTCTAGACATGCTCACATGTGGGGAAAGAGGGAAGTGAAAGGAGTGAGCCGAGGGAACCGGGAATGCCAGGGAAAAATGCCCAAGTATTTTGCTATCGCCACCCTCCATCTCGGCCTGTGTGCGAGCCAGTCTGTGTATTTGAGGGTAAAATTATGACAGGAGGAAATAAAAAAGCATAAATTTATTACCGAGTCGAGGACGACGACTACTAAAACTTGGCCACAGGCCCGTGGGGAGCACTCGCTGCAAAGTAAAGATCATAAATAATCGAAAGGGCGACAATATTGGCGCAGGACAATGACAATGAGGGGGGAGAGAGCCGAACCCTGACGTTTGGTGGAGCATATAAATATGATTCGATTCGATTTGGTCGATGGTCGAATTAAAGACGTTCTCCGCCAGCGAACACAAGGGGTTCCCGTGGTGCGGCGAAGCCGGAATAATTGTACAACAATTTGCCGTAACAAGGATATCAAATTTGCACAAGCTGAAACCGAGCGGAGAGACAGCGCCAGCAACAGTAACTGCGAACAAAATAAAAAGGATAACGAGCACAATAAAAGAATGAAATCGTAGCCCCCGAAACCGTTGCTAATTGGACAAAGCAACCGAAAAATGAAAGCCAAGCAACAAGAGGATATACGCGCCAAGGATTCCCGACCGCCGTGTGTGACCCAAAAGCCAAATCTCCCGGCTCCTTTTTTCCCCCATTCTCACCACCGGCTCCCCCTCCACTCATGCTATTCAAATGCAGACAACAAAAAAAGAAAACTGGACAAAAAACCCCCGAAATGAAATAAAAGAGATTGGCTTAGTTAGGTCTAATTTCTCGGGCAGACAAAGTGCTTAAAAAATAATTACACGCTGGCAATCAGCAAGTTGCGGTGCCACAGGAAACAGGAAACGACGGACACGCGACGTCATCCGTCCGTCCGACCGTCTCAGTAACCTTCCGGTTCTGGTGATCTGGTGGCGGAGCCCCGACATTCCAGAACAACGGCGCAGGACGGCGGTGTGACTCGTTAGCAATTGACCGCTTGCTAGCACGTCAAATTCAATTTAGTTGCTGGGCCCCGAAAACGCCATGCCGCAAATTCGCCAACTTACAAGTAATTAGGCAGCTCCACTGCAGCTGACCACGCCCCCGCCCACAAGGCGGCCAAAGGCCATCCACACACCCACCAAAATACACAAGCAAGGACATCGAGGCCACGCGTCGTCAGCTGCTTTGCGTGGACGATGGCATCGTTTGCTTGATTGTCATCGCCGCAACGGCGTGTGGATGCATCTGTAGTTTTATACACTAAAAAAAGGCGAATATCTAAAGGATCAGAAGGATATCTTAAGATACTTACTCCTAAAATCTATATCTAGATTTCAGCTTGTTATAAAATAATTATTGCTTTGCCCCGCCTTAGCCGTCTGTCAAATGTTATTCAATATTAAACTGAGGTTTTTCTCGACATACAATTTTTTTTCTGCAGTGCAGCTGAAGTCAGTGTAGTGGTGCTGCAGCAGTTTCCGTTGTCGTTGGCTAATTGCACATTGTTCAGAGATCGTAGCTGGCAGCTGGGATGGCACGAGTAGCTTTCTTTGTCGCTCTCACTGTCGCCTTTTTACGTGTTTGACATGCACTTCGGCCGGGGTAATTACCAATTGGTGGCGCCAATTTGGCTGCCCATATCCGCCGCACCAAGTCACCACGTCACCAAGTCGGCAGTCTCCCAGCTCAGCTGAGGCAGTCGCAGCCGACAAAATTTAATTAGTTTGTATCTGGATAGTAGTCAAAGCAAATGACACTTTGCAACAAGGACCTTGGACTCGGACCGGACCGCAGAGTAAGGAAAAGGGAGAAAAAGGAGCCAAAGAAACATTCGATGGCAGGCCGCAGGCGTCGCGCAATTATGAGCAATCGCAGCTATCCCTTTGACCCTTTGTAATCTCTTTAATGGCAGGACATTGAGGATGGCTACACGGGCCGACGGCAGCTGAAATAAAAGCTTACGGCCCCAGTTTAATTTACTTCAAGTGGCCGTCAATTAATTTAATTTAAGCCTCTCGCACAAAGCATGATTACACTTTGACACTTTGACAACGGCAGTCCACGGATGATCCGCGTATCCTGGTGACCCAGGCACAAAAACGAGTCCTGTTGCGGAAACCCCGGGCCAGGTCGATAAGCGGGGCAAAGGTTGCCAGGGCAATCGATGTCACTTTTCTCTTTTTCCCATTGACCCAAGTTAAGTCAAACTTTAATTAAAGCAACTTTGGCCAGACGCATAAATGTCGATGCACTTGCTCTTTGATTTATGCACCATTTTTTTGCCTCCTAGACCCAACGACAGTCACTCAGTACCGCCAAGGGGATAACAGGACAATCGACCACAAGCGCAAGCAAATCAATACACTCAGGGAAAAAGGAAAATCGATATAAAATTTAATAAAGAAAACGGCTTTTGAATGTTAAAGGAAACGGAAAATCAATTATTTGGTCTACAAATAATGCCAATGTTGGATTAGGATTACATAAATACATATAAAGCACTTTAATTAAATTTAAATAATTTTAATCCAAGAGTTCAAGTTCATAATTGACAACTTTCTCTCCCATTTAGAAAAACACAAGTGCTATTGCACATTGTTTTGCTACAACTGAGATAGTGATTTTTCCCTCTGTGCAGGAGCAGGGACAGCAGCTGTATTCGATTTCAAGGGCACTCGATGGGGCAGCTGCCTCATCCGGATCCGGATGCTGCTGCTGGCGCTCCTGCTGGTAGCCGGAAGAGCTCTTCACAGTTTATAGCTCCAAGTGGCCGTTGGCAAGTGCGAGTGGAAATTCTTGAGCGCACTCAGCTCTTCAACTGATTACGGTTTGTTTTCCATGCAAGCAACACTCCGGGCCAGGACATCGGCAGGCATAGGGGCAACGGGATACGGAATACCGGATGTGTGCACGTGTGCGAGCTTAATGCGCTAAAATGATTAAGCTTACACTCTGTGCAACAATCGAATCTGGGCCTCTTTTTAATTGGCCCAAACGGAAATCGGTCGAGAGGTTAATGAAAATTTGATTAAACGTCTAATTGATTGGCGGTCTAGCGTGCAAGGCATTGATTTTTGTCCGGCCACCGGGAGGGTATTTTTAATTTGATTAAACTCAAGACGCTGGAAATATTTAACGCTAATTAAACTCGACAGCCAACAGAAGCCATTCAATGGACATGCCAAGGACTAATTAAGATTTTGTCAATTACTTATGGCGAGTGCCACGCCCAAGGAGCGCCCGAGAAGGAGAAGGTGAAGCGGAGGAAGGTCCTGACGCAGCAAACTGCACGCTTCACTGTATCCTCTTTCTCCCTATTTGTGGGAGCGTGTATGTGTGTGTCTGTCTATGCAATCATTAAAATTAATTTATTGGTTTCATTAACTCGACTGCCGAGTCTTTAGCAGCTCGGAGAGCACATTAGGCGCTTCTGCTCCCGCCCATATCCCCTGGAAGCTGCAATCCCCTTCGTACCTCGTCCCTCGTCCCTCATCCTTTTCCGCTGCCTTCGAAGCCAAATGACACTCCGACGACACTCTGTTTCATTTTGTGCCGCAGCCAAGCCAAAATCCGTTGAAAGCATAAGCCAGAAAACAGAGGCAGCGGGAAATGGCTCCCTGGTTCGCCCTCGTCGAAGCCTTTGCGCTTGGCTGACCAACAATGAAAATATAATGTCGTCGGATCTACCCCTCGGGCCCCTATCCCGGCCTTATTGTCCGTAGCCAGAATGGCAAAAAAGGAGGAAACAAAAGTGGAGAATGGTGCTAAATGAAAATGAACTAGAAATAATCATCATTAGGCAGGGGGGTCACCTTTATGAACTTTGGCAACAAGTACCTACTTTCCCGGCCAGCTTTTGGCCTTAAATTCAACACTCGGACTGCTACGCGAAAGTTACAAGCCAAGTCCAACTAACTTCGCACAAAGAGTAGGCGGCAACATGGCATGGTAGTTCCATGCCTAAATTGGAACTAAGAAAGGTCAGCCAAGTAGTTTTCTAAGGAAACTGTAACAAAGAGTTTTTACATTTGAAAAATAGAAATAGAAACAATAGATGGATCACAAAAATCAAAAAGGAGAACCAGAGGCTAAAGCTTGTCTGAAAATCAATATGAAAAGAATTAATAAAGATTATACAGCCATGTTTCATCAAGCTAAGATCATTTTCCTAATATGCCTTGAATGGTAGGCTTGGCATCATGGTATGTCCAACCGAAATACATATAATTTCCATTAACCTATGCACTGCCATTTGCCCAATGCACCTCCCCGTTAACCAGTGCTTTCAGGACTGTCTATATCTAAGCAGCTCGGCTACAACCACACATCGCCGATGCACTTGCAGCCCCACTCGCGGAAGGCCACCCGCTTGATGCATTGCACTTTGGCGTGTTGCTGACGCCGCAGTGCATTTGGCAAATAAGAAAAATTGCATAAATTTCATTAAACTCGAAATGTCAAGCAGCTGTCGGGACCTCCAACTCCGCACCCCTATGCCACTCCGTGGGGGTGTGTGCCTTTACATCAGCGATGTGGCAGTCTGGGCCGCGGCCCGGCAATATTAAAAATTGTGCACCAAAATCCCCAAAGTAATTTATTAAGATGCCTCATGATGTTTCTACGTTTCGCTGGGTTTTTTTTTATTTTCTTTTTTTTTATTTATTTACGCGCCGCTGACTTCACGCCATTAAAATACACGGCGCAACCTACATAGCGAACCCATTTTATAATATATGCAAAAGTTGTATGGACTACGACGGGGCACTTTCCTAGCCCAGCTGCCTCACTGGAGTTTGAGCTTTATTTAGCCGGGCAGCAGACTCAAATGCATCTTAAGGACAAAAGGATATAGGAATCAGAGTGATGAGAAAGCGTCGCAGATAAATGTACACTTGGAAAATATAAACTTTTTAGGGTTCGAAAATTATAAATAATTCCTTGTGTAATTTACTCCAAATGGTAGAGCCAAGATATAGTGCCATAAAGAATACACACAATACCCACAAGGAGTCTTCACTTTTTAGCTCAGTGCAGAGATGTAGATAATGATGGCTCTCCAAGTGGCCCACTAATGCATCTGCAGAGCAGCTCCCGGCAGATTCGCATTCATCGTTAGCGTCCTGACATTTATATGAGCTTCTGGCCTGGCCTTAGCCATTTTTGGCTTTGATTGCAATTCGCAGTTTTTGTGGCCAAGGCATTGTCATAAATTACTTTGCATGGCAGCCATCCTCGGGAGTGCGGCTGTGTGCGTATGCTTGTGTATTTGAAAATCGTAAATCAAAGAAGTGTGAGAGGAAAGAAAAGCGAACGAGCAGGCAGCGTCTTTGCCACACTGCGTATGTGTGATATTTCATAAGCGTGTCATGAATTCTAATTACCTCCTGGCAATAGGAGCAATTGCTATTTCTACGCCTTGCTTAGCCTCGCTCTGCTTTTGCATTTTATGCGCACACAATTCATAAATTTCATTTTTAAATTGCTTTTCAAACTTTTTACACTCAGCACACACATATTAGCCATGTAGGAGTTGGCATATTAAATTCCGTACCGCCAGCAAAAAGAGCATTAAATAATCAGAATTATTTTAAAAATTAGCAGATAATGTGAATAATTAAATTCAAGCGAATGCATAACTACATGATAGCATGCAAATTTAATGCGAAACGCTATAATAATAATAACAACAATAATAATAATCAGCGTTGCTATTTTTTCCTCTATTGCATATTTCAATGTTTCCTTTGTTGCGCTTTCAACTACGCTTTCCTCTGCTTTCCCCGTCCCCGGCATTTATTGGACAGCATTCAGGGGCCGCGATTCACTAGGCCATTCCCCGTTAACGTCATAATCTGCTTTATGCAGTTTAGCGTATCAATTACCGCATATGTAGCTGCAAAAACCGGCATGTGAATAAAATATATTGCCGAGTGTGTCCAGCTCATCAGTGAATGCGATGGAGATAGTCCGAGTGAACAGAGCTCCAATGAATAGCGCATAAATGCACTCCAAAGGAGGGTCTCGACTACGCGTTACCAGTTTATATTAATTGAATTTACAGCATAAAAAGATTACTCCATGAGCCATAACACATCAGGCTTAATTGGCGAAACATTTCCGGATAAGTGAGCTTTTTCTTTCTGCCTGGAACAACAACATACCCTGCTACCCTGTATCCCGGAGAAAAGCGAATTTAAAAAAATAATCCAGGCCATCGTTTGGTGAAAATAAATTTACAATTTTTCGCGTGCAAAAACAGCGATTTCCTTGGCCGTGCAAATAATAAATGTATATGTCGGGCAAATCAAAAATTGATTTGAATTGCCATGCGGTAAGTACAGTTGAAAGCGACCATTCAAAGTTGGGCCGGGGGTGGTGAATAATTGAATGGGGGCCCTGGTCAACAGTACAACGCTGATGACATGAAAAATTCATTAAACGCGTCAGGCCACAAAAAGGGGCAACCACAATGGGAGCGGTCCTCGTCGGCGACTGCAAATTGCAAAACGAGCCACTGACGTGTGGGGAAACTAGCATTAGAAATCTCAAATTTTCAAAAATTCATTTTAAACAGGACACGCAGAATGGCTAACATTTCACAGGATAGCCGAAGGAATGCCAGCCAAATGCTCAAATTAACAAAATTCGGTGTCCGGCGATGACACCACATGAAGTCTGGCAAATATGTATTTGGCTCGTTTTCGTCCATCGGCATTGGCTTAGTTAATAAATTAGTAAAATGTTCCGCTCGTAACAACGTTGTTGTCCAAGCGGATGTCATACGGCCGGCGCGACAAAGGCTATGGTAATAGAATTTTTGCCGCATTTTGTTCACATTTCGGCATGAGCGACAGCTGCAATAATAATAATAATAATAAAAGCTACAACAGCTAAGGCATCGCCGGCCACACCCGGCAACATCATCATCGGAGGCAGCTGAAAATATGTTAGACAAGCGCCAACATTAGCAAAGTGTTTGTAAAATATGCCAACAACTCGATTTTGCTGCCCGTTTTTTGAATATACACACCCCACCACGACACACCCAATCCCTTGCAGTATTCTAAATATTTTGCAAAAATGCCCACCATAAATGCAGATACCGGCGAGTTTATAAAATAGGGACCAAAATAATAGCAACAGGAATAAAATTCTTTTGCATTTTTTCCATCTTTAACGTTTTTTTAAAGTACAGTATGCACATATATGCATAGAAGAGTAATATCAGCTTGCAGGATTTGTATTTGTTAATAGCAGGTTTAACAAAATAATTATTAAAAGCTTTTGCATATTGTTTCTGATTCTATAACAACTGTATTTTATTGAAACCGCTTAAATAAATGTGCTTTAAATATAAATAAATACAAAATACTTTCAAAAATCTCTTATATGACTTGCAGAGAATCCCAACAATTTACATTTTCACTACATATTTAAATAGACCTATTAACTTGGACGCTATTGTGGGTGGAAACCACCCACGCACGCTATTGTTGAGGTCGACGCTTGCCGGCCGTCGCTTTTGACGTTGCAATAAATTTCCACGTTTATTTATTATTGCGCCGCACGTCACTGATAATTAAAAATAAATCAATTTTTAATGGCCCCGGCTCTCTGTGTGTTGACCAGCTAAACCGAGGTCCGTGGGTCGGCTCTTCTGGATGAGTGGAGTGGACGCTGGTTATGAGGTTTCCTCTCAAAAGCAATTAGCACACGGTTAGGGGCGCAAAAATGTAATAAGGTGGCCGCAAGGCAGATCCGTATGGGCTGCCCGGAAAAGCGAATGCCGAGCACGTAGGACCAGGGCCAGACACGCTTTTAGGCAAATCTGTTTATGATCCAGAAACAATACTTCATCAGGCGGCGCCTTTCACTTAAGCACACATATGGTGCGGCGGCACACGAGCCTGTTTGTCCAAATGGCCAACAATAAAGCTCAAAGCGGCTCAGATCGAGCAAAACCAGAAAAAAAAATCAAGAATAATTCAAGCAAAATTGTGCGAGACAGAAAACGTTGATGCGTCACGTTGTTGCAATCACTAGGACGGCACTGAGACAAAAGTCTCGTCCAGGGAATCGAAACAGGCGCTTTTATTTTTCCTCACAATGATAAACAATATCACTTAAATTTTGAAGTACCTACAATATTCTTAAGATAACCTTGACCTCTTTGTTCCTTACATATAAATAATTTTCCTCAATTTTTCGTGGTTGAGTAACGCTACAAGTCTTTTTCCAGTGCAAAATCCGAGTGTGTTTAGAATCAGCAAACGTGCCACATATGCCGCTCAGATGGCTCACAATTGTCTCGGCCAATTGCCAGGATCCCGCCTTCCACTTATTGGCCAGATAGATGGTGGAAAGCAGCCGGTTTAATGAACTTTCTCCTGCCTAAGCATGATTGAAGGTCATCGTGCTCCGCTTTAATTATGCAGTCAACTCTTTGCGGTTTATTTGAATGTCTGCCTTTTTATGGCCGCATCAGGAGCAGCAACAGCATCTGCAGCACCCACCGCCAGCAGTAAATCTAATAACATAAGCCCCCGTCACAGTTACAGCTACAGCTACAGAGGAAAAGTCGGTGGAAAGTCGGAGACCCGGTTATTTATATGCACGCATAAATATCAGGGGCAGGGTCTGACCACAGTTGACTTGGCAGCCGCAGAAAATGGCAAAAAAGTCAACATGCTGAACAGCGGCTGAAAAAATATAGCCCCCGATATTATGCCACAGTGATGCGTGAGAATGTGTGCGGGACTTTTCATATCTGGCCAGGGCTATAAAGTATAAATTACGGCAAATGCGGAGCGTTACGGACAGCAACAGTCTGCACGCACAACTAACTAACAACTATTAAGCCTCTATCTCTGTCTCTGTTTCAGTCTCTGGATCTGGATATGGATATGGCTCTGCTCCTGGCTCTGACTTCATCTCCGGGTAAAATACGGCCGAAGACAGCGCCCGTAATCAACATGCGTGGCGCTGTATGCGTTTTACACATGCGCCATGCCATTTTTCCGGTGATTAAGTGTTGATAAGTCTATAAATTAACTCGAACACACGCGTCTGCCGAGAACGCAAGTCAGACAATGCCAGGCATTGTGCTGCACTGGGCACGGCACCCATGTCGGCTACGCAACGTACATATATGGCGAGAGCATAGACACACATGTATTAATCATGCGGCAAAGACATTTACATCTAAATGGTCGGTGGTTGGGAAAACTGCTGCCCACTTTATGGCACCGTCTTGGGGGAAAAATGTGTGGAAAGCAAAGCAAATAAGAAATGCAGGTGATTATAGTATCGAGACTTCAGCAATTATAGTCCATGCGATAGAACACAATGCATAATGTATAGTTATAAGATAATTGATTGCTGCTCACTGTTTGTTTAAATGTAAGAAATTAAATTTGCATTTTAAAGGAATCAGTACTCTCTGGAATTCAGGCATTTTCTTATTGTGATCTATTGTTTACAGAACTCGAATCCTTTTAGATCCCTGCTTAAACAGTGGCTGTTTTTCAGGGAAGCCTTGAGAAAAACAGCAGTAGCTGATCAACAATTCAACAAATAATATCCTTTGTTGTGGGCCCACAAAGGTATTATTTACCTAACCCATAGTTAAAAGATAATTGATTATTGTGCGTAGGCTGCATGACTTTGTTTCACAGTCAATTAAATTCAATTTACATTTGTATCAAAAAAAAAAAACAATACTAACCTTTGTGGTCCAATTATCTAAATATCTGCCTGGTATAAATACCGTGGTCACTGGACACCCCTCTTCAGTTGCAAGGAGATTTGAGTGCAATAATGATTTTTAACTACTTGCGAAAGCCGACTCCCTCGAATCTGCTGACTTCGCCAGAGGCGTTTCGGTACTTTGAGAACGGGATGTTCTTCATGGGCTGGTGGTCTCCCCGGAAGTACAAGATATTGTACTATATGGCGGCAGCTTGCGTAATGGCCTGGTGCGTTGTATACCTGCCGGTCGGAATCAGCATTAGCTTTCTGAAGGATATAAGGAATTTCAGTCCCAGCGAACTGTTGACAGTTCTACAGCTGTTCTTCAATTCCGTGGGAATGCCGTTCAAGGTGCTGTTCTTCAATCTTCACACTTGGCGATTCCACAAGGCCAAAGAGCTGCTGGGCGAATTGGACAAGCGGTGCTCCCGTCTGGCGGAGCGCGTGGAGGTGCATCGCTGGGTCGTCCACTGCAACAAGGCCTATCTAATCTACCAGCTGATCTACACCTCCTACACAATATCCACCTTCCTGTCAGCCGCAGCTGCGGGACAGCTGCCGTGGCGCATCTATAATCCCTTCGTGGACTGGCGGCAGAGCAGACAGAGCTTCTGGATAGCAGCCGTTCACGAGACCATGCTCATGCTGTTCGCGGTGACCCAAACCCTGATGAGCGACATCTACCCTCTGCTATATGGCCTAATGCTGAGGGCTCACATCAAACTTCTAAGGCTGCGTGTGGAGAGACTTTGCACGGATTCCGAAAAGAGTGAGGAGCAAAACCAGGCGGATTTGGTCAACTGCATCAAGGATCACAAGCTCATCAAAGAGTGAGCAAAAATAATGACCTCAGTGTAACAAATTTATACTTTTTAATTTGTTAAAGATATGCCCAAATGATTCGACCCGTCATTGCTCGCACCATCTTTGTCCAGTTCCTACTGATTGGCATTTGCCTGGGCCTATCCATGATCAACCTGCTCTTCTTCGCCGACATTTGGACTGGTTTCGCCACATTGGCTTATATCAATGGCCTGATGGTTCAGACCTTTCCCTTCTGCTTCGTGTGTGACCTCATAAAGACCGATTGTGATCTTCTGGAGATGGCCATATTCCACTCGAACTGGCTTAGCACCAGTCGCAGATACAAAACATCGCTGGTTTACTTTCTACAGAACTCCCAGAAACCTATTTCCTTCACCGCTGGATATATTTTCCCGATCTCGACGAGTTCAAACATAAGCGTAGGCTTCCAAGGAAACAAATCGAAAAATGTCTTTGAATTATCTATATTTTCTTTTTAGGTTGCAAAACTGGCTTTTACGGTGGTCACCTTTGTCAATCAGCTGAATATAGCTGACAGATTGAAGAATGACTAGGAGAAAACAGGGGAAATTACAAGGAAAACCTTTCGCAACTAGGAAAAAGTTATGCAAATATTGCAAATTATGCACATTTAATATACCATGCTTACATATTTACAATATACAATATTTAAATCCTTAGAAAATTTCATATAAGTCAAATTAAATAAGATACCTTTTTGCATAGGAGAGAACTTTACTTCCCGGAGGTCAAACTGATGAGTAGAATTACGTAAATCTGTCACGTTGAAGAGGACTTAGAGTGAACTTAACACACATGACCTAAGTACATATGCTCTGTGCTTAGCTTTAAAATCAATTTAACCAAGCCGCAAAGGAAACATATCCGTTACACAACTACTACCAATTTTGTGGGCTATCTGGGGCAAGTTGAGGGAAAATAAGTAAATAAACAAACAAACAAAGCGTCTGCCAGAGGTGGGGCAAATGGCAAAGTCAATTAAAATTCAGGAAAATTAATTGCTTAAAATACGCATAGAATTGATTTACAAATTCGCCAAGGACATCGTAAACAAGAAATCTGTTTTAATTGCGGCTGAGCCGAGAGCAAGGGCTCCAGACCGCCTGTCCTTCCTTCCGTCCGTCCGTCTCGTTCCCAACTCGATTTCCTTTCCCCAGGACCCCCAACCCCCGATCCATTCCCGGGACCCAAGTTCAAAGTGTAGCCGCTAGCGAAAATGTTCTTGCCTGTCTTTGATGTGCAGCGAATGCCGGCACAAAGAGCCGGAGCCGGAGCCGGAGTTGGAGCTGGAGCTGGATGGCAGATCCAAGATTTACATAAACCAAAAATAGAGGCCACCTTGCCACACCGCAGAGTTGCAGAGCACTCATATTTAATGGGAACGCAGCGAAAAGCCTGAGGAAAATTAATTTGCATTTTTCCCCAAACAACAACAGCACGCTGCCTGCCTGGCTGGTTGGATGGCTCTCGCGTACATTTGCAATTGAGTTTGTACATAGTTTTCCGCCGCGTGGCAAGTTTTCCGACACAAGTTTTCACTCGCTCAATTCACAGGGGCATTGTGGCAACGTCGGCGGTTGCGCTGGTTGGCTGATTGCGAGGATGGCTCGGTGGTTCGTCGGCTTTCCTCCAGTTCGAGGCGCCAAAAACTTAATTCGCACAAATGGCCAGCAACAACAGCACGCTGCCTATCACATTTGCCCAAGGCTTACACAGTCCTTGTCTCCAAAAGGAATGGAGTGTGTCCTGGCGGCACTGAAGCTGGGGGGTTCCACTGACGCGGCACGCGTAGACGCATTAAATCAAATTAAAAGCCCCGCTAAAAGAAGTGACAAAACCCCAGGTAAATCCCATTTTAAATACAAATAGCATGCGTACAGCTCGAGGGCAGGCGGATGCGGGAGTCGTCTGTCTGCCGTGAGTGGTTTTGCGGATTCGCCACCACATCCCCCACCCCCCGCCTCCCAGCCACTCTCGCAGGACTACGCTCCGGTCGCTGGCACACATTTTTCTGCAGCTTAGCGGGACGGCGCTTGTAATCTTAGTTTAAGTTGATTGTACGAGACTCAGATAGAAAAAGAAAAATGCTTTGGACGGGAGCCTCGACTATATGGTACCCCGGTGTTCCGGTAAAATACATTAATCCTGTGATTTTCTGGTTTTAAAGTCTTAGGAACTTATTTTATTCTATGGTATTCGATTTAGGCAACTTAAATCTAAAGTATTATTCATGGAGTTAGAATAGCATCCTCTTCGCTACTTTCAACATGTTTCCGAAAACAATACACCCTCGGAACTACACGAGTACCGTGTACAAAAACGCCAGGGAAACGAAAGAAACACGATCCCGGTAAAGTGCTTTAAATAAAAATTTGTGGGCCTGTATTAGAGGTGGCAAATGTGTTTGTTTGTAGCTCGGCTCGGGTCTGGGTCTGTGTGAGCCAAAGGCTAAGGGTTGCGCCGAGTTTGAGTTCGAGTCGGAGCTAACTCTTTACGGGAACGAAGAAAGGAGCGGTGCTTGGCCGGGAATTGCTTTTAGCGTAATTGCAAGAATTCCCCGAAGGTGGGCCAAACACCGCATCTCCCCAGTGCCTCCGTTTGTAGGCCGCCGGAGTTTCTACGGCGTTTTTTAACTCTGCCGCATTTCAATTAAGCCGCTTCGCAGGATTTCGCCCGTTGCCATGGCTGCTGTTAGTTTTTTATTAGTTTTTAACCCATCGGCCAAAACCAACTAGTTCAATCAATCAAACGATCAATCAAAAAATTCAATCACCATCAATTGCAGGCGGCATAAGCAAACATGCTGGGAAAACATAACACCAACATCGGATTTTCGACCGGGCTCATTCATTAACCCGAAACCCTTTGGCCAAAA
Organism: Drosophila tsacasi; assembly: GCA_018904565.1. Classification (NCBI taxonomy): domain Eukaryota; kingdom Metazoa; phylum Arthropoda; class Insecta; order Diptera; family Drosophilidae; genus Drosophila; species Drosophila tsacasi. The sequence goes on from JAEIHY010016657.1 coordinate 24,166, forward strand.
TCCCGAGAATGGCAAATCGGCAGTTCAGTTGAGTTCGTTCGGTTTCGATTCAATTCAGCAGCTTAGCTCACTTGACTATTCAGGCACAAAAATGAACACTCTGGCTTTTTCTGTGTACTTTACGATGCCTGGTTGATTTTTTAGCATATGAGGACGACGACTGGAGGACATGTGTCGGTGTCATTAAGTGACTGCCAGTGAGTGTGGCTTGTAAAAATCACTTTTTAAAGCGACAGATACACGCATTGAAGCGTGGGCACTTTTGCGTTTTCCAGGACAAGTACCAGGACCCAGAACCCAGAGCCAGGAGCCGCTCCCACCCGTTGAGGCAGTCAACCAGCGTATTTATTTTATTCCAGCTCGTTCTGGCAGTGCATAAAACTGTTTTTAACATGTCCTGCTGCTTGTTTTCCCCGCTGCCCTGCTGCCGTTTTTGCTGGCAGCCCTTTTTATGCCAAATGTAAGCGATCTGCACGGAACTGACACAAATACGGGGCCGCTGAAGTGCCACCGCGGAGCGATGAGGAGCGAAACGGAAGCCGAGTGTTGGACAAGCAGATTTAAACCGTTACGGTTTACCTGCCACCACGCACACACTCCTGAATATATATTTGCGTACACACGTAGCAGACCATACGTATACATATTTAAATAAAACGTTTTCGCATCGCCCAGGACAACGCCGCACTTTGCGCAATCACAGACTCAGACACCGGCGAGAGCGCGGCCAGTCGAGGGGCAGTTTTCCGCTTCAGTTTTCACTTCTTCCCAGGGATGCAGGGCAGAAGCCGGGTGGCGACTGCTGACTAAAACAGCTTCCATTGATTTCACACAGCTTTGGTGAAGAAAAACATATAAAAGCCGTTGCAGGGCCACAAAAAACGAGGAAAGCTTAACATTATAAAAGGGGAAGCAAAGCTAAAGGATGCGACTATGGAGTACCCAGTAAGTGCTGTTATTTGAAGACTTTAAATTTTGAATATAGTTCCTTATTAAAATATATTGTTTGCAATAATTAATATAACATTGCTTTCATCCTTTTTATCTTGATCAAATTGAATTTAAATACTCAATTCTTTGTAGGAAAATAATAATATGAATCTTTTCTGTTCTTTTCAATAAGCCCATTATTCTCAGTTACTTCCTTTAAAGTCCTTAAAAAATACAGGTTTTATTTAAGCTGTTATGGATAAGTATACTTTATTAAATAAGTAAATAATATTGATGTCACTTTCAGAAGAGGCGCTGCCAACCTTTGAAGGGATCGTCCGTGTTTTTCTTTGGGCATGTTACATAAACACCCACGAATACAATATATCGCACCCTACGAGTGCCGGGGTATATTGTACAAAAAGGAGAAGCCCTCCCACAAACACAAACGCAAATGCAAATACAAATAGAGCAACAAATGGGTAGGGCTGGAGGGCGGTGGGTAAGAGAAAATGTCCTCGTCACGTGGCCGCTGCATAAGCTGAAATGAGTTACATCAAATGCTTTTGGCTTTCACAGGAAATGGCAGTGCAATGCATTTTTATTTACATCTAAGGACAGCTCCGAGTGGAGGGGGTCGAGCAAGCCATTAAGGAATTGCTCGGCAATTGAAATGGCCAAGTCAAATAAAAAGCAGCCAGACATTTCTGTGGAGCGAGAGCGGGGGTGTGGCGGGCATTTGATTAAAATTAAAAATACGTGGACCAAGCCGGCTTTGATGTCGACCACAGTGCCTTGTCAGCGGGATATCCTTTCGCTCCCGTTGCTTCTTCTGCTTTCTCCCAATCTGTAGTTTCTCTCACCTGACATTGATTTATGTGAGGCAACTTAATGAAAAGACCATTGCTGGCCGTATCAGCTGGGTCAGGTAGCCAGCCGACCAGTAGTTCGATTAAGCTAAGCGAAAATAAATTACAAGGTATTAGGACCAAACGACTGCCAAAAGTGTTCTTCGCGTTGCTGCGTTACGCATACGCCCCGTTTGCTCAAGGAGACAAGAGAGCGGGCCAGAGCGTAGAGGCTCTCTAGAGCCTGGTGCTTCCAGCTCCGTGCTTCGTGGCAGACGGCAATCAATCATCAATTACGATTAAATCCATCAGGAATTATGCGTCAAATTGATTGAAAGTCAGTTGGCACATTCTAGCCGGGTCGGACACTGAATTATGGCATTAAATCAATTTTCCTTTAGTTATATCAACGGCGCAACTATTGCACCGGACCAACTTGCGCCGTTAGCCCGGCTTCGACTCTGGCTTTGGCTTTGGCACTGGCTCTGGCTTCAGGCTAGGGCACTGGCAACGGCATTAGCATTAGCTGTACCCGTCAGTCAAACTCAACCAGCTGGTTGAGCTGGGCTGAGCTCCGGCAGTGCCGGCGGAGTTTGGCCGAATCCGATGCTGTTGCTCCGTAAAACTTAAATCGCCCAGACTCCGGCTCGAGTGACGGCACAAAACTTTTGCCGGACCAATAAAGTACGGCCAAGTGATGGCTGCAGACCCGGAGAGCTTGTCCGTTCGGTCGTCCGGGAAAGGCAGAGCAATCCTCGACATTGTGACGCATCGACCTGGATTCCCGGACTCCGCTGTTGCCTCCATCTCCCTCTGCGCCTCCGTGCTTGGAGATTCCCTAAGAAATGAAAATATTTTCTTGCAATTGGAGAGAAATGCGCTGGCGATGGCGATTGCAATGGCGATGTTGGAGCATAAAAAGCAGACCCAATGAAAGCTGCAAATCGCAGTGTCTGGAGTCTCGGCGAGCGGAGCGCGTCAATTGACTGCAATAATTCTGGAAAATGTGCAAAGTGTAAGGCCGGACTGTCGGACTGCCAAGTAATTTATTTATCAAGTTTCAAGCTGCAGCTTGAAAACTTAATACGCCGCCAAATTGAAAGCAGCACACAGTCGGGTGGCGTCTTAAATTGCAAACCCTGCTGCTGGCCTTACTATAATCAAGGAAAGTCGACAGACTGGCTAAAGCCCGGCACAAAGCCCGATCGTTGACTTTGGGGGGGAAGGTCGGATGGCACTAACCAATTTGCACTTTACCGCAAAATTCAATTTACGCATCCTGCAATGCTGCAAAGTCCTGGCCAGTAAGTAGCAATTCATGCGTGAACCTGACAAGGACATCGCACCCACATTCGCACCGCACCCACATGCTGTTTCCTCACACACACACACACACCATCATAGGCAAATAGAGGATGAAACGGCAAATAAAAAATATAAGAAAAAACATCCGAACGAGAGTCCTTTGTGCAAAGTATCGAAATGACATTTATGCTGAAAGACATATGACGCTGAGGACTTGACAACTTTTCTTTGTCCGCCAGACCAGCCTGCACACCACTCCAACCACGGCCCTCGGCAAATATTTGCAGAATGCAATAACTGGCACGATTCAAGTGCAATTCTGGCTAAAAAGGAAAGTGTGTCTGCTGTTTTCCCGCCGATCCCCAGCCGCCTCTAGAACCCAGTTCCGTATGCCCTTGCCCTCGTTCTTGGCCCACTTGTCATGCATTGCCAAGTTTGCCTGGGTGGCCAACAAACGCAGTCTAATCGAAGGCACAATATTCAATATAAATAATTGATGCGCACTTTTTCCAGTGGGTCGCAGTGGGTGCAACTCTGACGACAGCGGCGATAAAAACAATGGCAATGCCAGCTGCTGCAATGGCAAAACAATTTTGCATACGCTTCTATATATGCGTATAAACTACAGACCAGGGAAAAATGACAGCAGTGGGAAGTGTCTAGGTATTTCTGTGGCTTCCCTTAACTTTTTGATCTGTAATATAATAAGATTAAAAAACAAAAATAAATCAACATATTCTAGTTATTCAAGGGTTTCTTGATCCTTTCTATCCAATAAGACATCAATATATAATTTTAAAATGAATCCAACTACGGTTACAGCTGATGGGTACTATTGATTTGCCTGCAGCTGTATCTGCGTATGAATACAAGGCTCTTGAGCGCATTCTATTGCCCACTGATTGATGTCCTTTTGGCTGTTGTAGCCATTGTTCTTGTTGTTTTCGCAAATTGGTTCTATTGGGCCAGGATGCATGCATATGTACACAAGCCGGAACAAGGAAAGGTAGCGTGGGCGGTGGTTTCAAGGTTGCTGCCGCATTAAGTGTCCATACACACACAAACGGGCGCAGCAAAAACAAAAAAAACCTTTGCATACTTATAAGGGCAAAGTGTATAAGGCTCAATTAAAATTTTACGCCCGTTTGCATTTTAAGTGCATGTGTATGAGGGGGCTGTGGTGGCAACTGAAGAAGCCTAGAGAACCCTAACGAACGTGAGCATGTGTGCGTGGGTGGGTGTTAGCCATAGGCCCGACTGTTTTGTAGTTTCCTAGCCTACAGCAGCTGCCGACTTGTTGTTGTGCAACTTTTCCCACTGCAACTCACAAGGCCCGCACAGATGTGTGTGTTGGTATTTTGTTTGGGGCTGCAGTGCACAAAAGCGTATTTAATGAAACGGAACTCGAGGCATAATTGAGTAAGGGCTGCCCTGGCAGATTTGACAAAGCAGAATTGCAAAGGCCAGATGGGCTTACGCTCGGTTTTTGGCCCTCTCAGCTGTAAAGGATTGTGTTGAAATGGAGCTAACTATTAACATGGGGATATGGTAAATTACTTTGTGCTGACAGTAGGTCGCCAAACAGGGAATGTGATGCTGTTCAGGAAGCTCCCCTAGTAAATGCTTCCCAAAATGCACACTGTTCAACAAAGTGATTACTTAAAGTCTATTTCGTGTTTAACTCACTGACAATATTTATTTTAATTAACCATTACATAAGGTTCGGTGCGGTATTTATAAACGGACTAACTGCTAAATCTGCGGTCAAATAATAGCATTTAAGTAGGCTTTAGTCAGATGCGATTACCTCGTATTTCAGAAGTTAAATCAGAAATTAAATATACTAAAATAAGGACATTTTGTGATTGGTTTAGGAATAATTACTCAGGATACCCCAGCAATAATACTTTAATTTCAGGAGGAGATAATATTTGCGTTTCAACAGCTCACCAGCTTTAATCTCCAATAATATTTACTTTAACGCGGATAGCGGGATACTTTGACAGCTTCAAAAACTATTACGACAACAAGTGCAACTTCAGCGCCCCATGTCCACAGCCCACCACCCACCGCTTTGTCTAACCCGCATGTGAAATTCATTTTTTATGATCACTGCCTTTATTGTTTTCCCGCCGTCGCTGCTCAAATAGAAATAAAAATAAAATCAACTTGCAAAATATGTTGAATATTTTACACGGCTCGCAACAATGGCTATAACTAAAAGGCGGCAAATGAAATATGCAACAAAAGCGAGCGTGCAGCATGAGAAATAAATTGGAAAAGTGCAAAACAAAACGGAGCCCGGGAAAATGGGAAAGCAGATGGGGGGAAATGAGCGAGAACTTGGTTAACAAATTGCTGCAAATATTAGAGGCGAAGTCTAATGCAGCGGCAACAGACAATGGACCCATATTTCTGACAACGAATTAAACAAAATCCGACTGCCAGCGAGTGTGTGGCTGCTGGAGCTGTATGGCAGGATGGCTGGATTGCTGGATGCCTAGATGGGATTGCTAAACTAAATAAACTGCGAGGCAGAGCAGACAACAAACTAAAAACGGCAAAAGGCGAAAGGACTCGCAGCTGGATCGATTTTGCTCGCAGTCGACGAGAACAAGCTGATGATGTGCAGCCAGCAACATGTGTGTTTTTTTATTCCCATTTTATATATTTTTATTTTTTTGTACATTTTTTTCGTTGGGCTTAGCAAAGCCTTTCGCCTTGCGTTGAGGGTTGGCTGGCTAGGAGCTTTCATATTTCCGCCTTAGTCTGCTGCCAGGACAGTTTTTAAAAATTCAATTTTCCTTAACATCTAAGCGGTTAGTATGTGTGTTTATATGCGTGCACTGGGAAAAGAAAATGTTATTATTTAACTATTGATTAAAGAACTATTATGAACAAATGAGCTAACTTCAGAAACAGAAGTTTGTATACCATTCCAGTTTGATCATTAAAAACATTATAACTAAGCCAAAAATGCATTAATTTTAATTCGGAAAACATTTCTAAGCTAGTTCTTAATAGGACAGTACATATCTGTAATGAGTTTAAATTCTACAAGTTTCAAAATTCTGTATGACTTGTTAATAATTTGTATGACTCTTTAAAAAATGTTTAAACTTTTGAAAGAAAAAAAAACCGTCATAGCTAGGTCCTTTCGATTGTTAATGTCAAGAATATATCATGATTTATAGGTTCGCTGCGTTGCAAGCTTCTGTCTGAAATTATAATACACTGCAGGAGTCCAAAAAAGATCTTATTACTGAAATATAATTGAAGTCTTATATATTATTTAAAGTCTTAAAACTTTCAAAAATCAAAATTAAAATAAATAGAAAATAGTTGTAGAAATCGTACTTCACACTAACACTTGATAAATTATAGTTCAAAAGAGTTGTTACAAAAATCTTCAACTATAGCGGACTACTTCAGTGTAAAACCAATTTAAGCTATTTCAGCAATATGTAAAAAACACCCCTTTTTTAGAAAATTTCCCATTTTTCTCTTCGTGCAGTTGACACAGGTTCCGCCATATAAAACTTGCAGCCAGGAAAGACTATAGAAAATTGCCTTTTGCGTTTGATTCCCTCCGCAAATTGCAAAGGCCAAAAATGAAAACAAAAATGTCAATAGAGCAAACTAAGAATAAACTATAAAAATAAGCCAAAAAGAAAATGAAAACATAAAACAGAGATATTGAAAAAACATGGCCTAGCCTGTGCCACGACGAATCCTTGCCGTTTTCAAGTAAAATGGAAATGGAAAATTGCACAAAATGCAATTTATGCTCATGAAGTTGAAATTGAGAGAGAAACACATACATTTTGTTGCGAATTCACTGATGTGATATATGGGTGAAGGCACAATTTCATTTATTTGCCAGACACGCCCACCCAGACCGCCCCCCGAATGATGCATGACCCCAATGGAGTGCCGGGGATTGCTCAGATGTGCGTTGATGTCTAATCCTTAATATTAAATCCATACAATCAATTTGCAGACCTGAAACGCAGAGGGTGACATGGCAATGTGGCCCTGTACAAGGGGACCTGGATATCTGGAATTCAATTTTCTGCATAGATACGCTCCTGCTGCGAACGATATGAAAAATGCAGAGGGAATAATGAAAGTCACCTTTCGCACAATAATTCATCATTGTGTGTGGGGAGGGCAGGAGCAGGAGCGTAAGTTGGAACAGGAGCTGGGGGCCGCTTCGTCATATCGTCATATCAAATGAAATGCATAGTCATGCGATGTCAGCGCCCAGACAAAGGAGCTAAGGGGGAACTACGTGTACCTAACAACGTGGAAAAACAAATAATGCAATTTTTTGCCAGTGCCACTGCTGTGACATCAACACATATGCACATCAGCTGCGACTGCAATCTACGCACGCAGACGGTTGATGTATGACCCACGACCCCTGGGCGCACCGAATGGGCGGGGTCAACAGCCGGGGAATTGCCGGATAGATGAGCACACAAACGCTGGCCATATGTCAGGGCATCAAATAAATATCATAAATTGCCCGGCAAAAAGGAGGTGGACACGACCAGAGCAAGTGAGTAAGGATCCCCAACGAGGGACCAGAAACAATCAACATTCCCTGGCCAATGGCAGGTTGAATGTCTTTTAAGAGACCCGAACCCCATGCTGGGCCTTTTCATATTTTACCACCACAAAGGTGGCTTAAATATTTACAGAATTTATTGATTGCTATTTAAGTTTGAGTCTGCATGCACAGGATGCGCAGTACTTAAACGATTTTACTCTTTAGGTTATGGCAATACAAATTACTTATGTTTGCCCTTTAAACTCTTACTTTCCTTGTACAAATAAAATGCTTAAGTTTTTCGTTCCAATAGCTTTGAAGGAAAGCAAACATTCCCACTGAAATTCCTTACAGATATTTCAGCCGAAAAATTATAGTATCCACTGTCAGGGTATTAAAGGGAAACGACTGGGAGGACGATAAAAAACGGATTTACGCCTTTGATTCAAGTGACAGACCGACAAAGGAAGCAGGGCTCGGCTGTGAACAGATAATGTCAATATTAGTCGCCTGCATAATGTACAATAAATGGCAAAATAATACAAAGGCAGCGAGTGGCAGGACCGGCCGCGGCAAAGGATGAAAAATCAATAGCCCCAAGCAACAAAGGGACAATGAAAAGGACCCAACGCACACAGCCGCCAAGAAAAGGACACCGGAGTGCGTGTAAAGCGGGCGAAACACTTTTGTATCCAAGCCGGATGCCAAATAAAAAAGAAATTTGTCAGTTATGGTTTATGTGCATTTGCCACAACGTCCAATTAATCATTCGCCGTATGGATGGACTTGAAGTTTCCCGTTCCTTTCACTTTTCCGCTTCCTTCCTCTATCCCATGGATTTGCATTGGTCGCACGCGGCCGACATTTTTATGAAAATTACAAACAGTTTTTGAAAAATGAATCAAAACATGCGCACGTCATAAATTCCGTAAAAAGCATAATAAATAAAATGAAATAATAACATTTTTATTACACTGCAGCCGAGGCCGAGCCAGAGCGGAAGGCAGTGGAGCGTTGCCAAGAGCTGTCGAAGGCGAACGCCCACAAAGCCACCCAAAATCGAGCCAAAAATGAAAAAATCCAGCCCGACGGCAACAGCTTCTAATACTTTCGAATGGCAAAAGTTTTGCAGCTCACCGTTTGTTGCTTTTAATGATGCCATCATAAATTATTACATTGCTATTTCGTTTTATTGTTTCACCCGCGATTGAGCAGCTGGAACTGTTACCTAGCGCAGAGCCGGAGCTGGAGCCGGAGACGGAGCTGGGGGAGATCCTACTCAGCCGAGATGGCGGATGGTGAGCGAACAAGGCTAAACGCAATTATTATTACTTTTAAAGCATTTTTATGCCCTTTTATTTCCCGGCCACACGATTTCGCTATTAACATCGCACAGGCCGGCTCCTTCGCCGAGAGTATATAACAATCTTGGAGGCAAAAAATTTCACTTCAGAGTTTATTATGATTTTTATGGATAAAATATAGGCCGGCCTACCGCCCAGCCCCGAAAACTGGTGACAGTGCGCAAGTGCAGGTCTGCTGCCAGGAGTCGCCACCTGTGCGATTCCTGGCTCAGCATATTCCAGGACTCTCATTTCGGTTGGGAGCATATTGATGATGGTTGCGGTGGCTGGGCGGAAATTGTTAAAACTGTAATTGCTAAACGAATTTTAATGAGCTCATTAATTTGATAAAGGGATTTACACGGTGTTGCGGTCTGGTGGGTTGCTGACGATGTCCTCGTCCTCGTTCTCGTCCTGGTCCTGGTCCTGACCAAATGTTGCTATGCGGTTAACTCCGCCGACGATACGGTCTGGGGGAATATCCTTCCTCCCTTTGCCTTGACTGTCTGCGTCCGTTGGCATTGCTGCCGGCATTAATTAAAATTTGCTTCAAATTATTTTCCACGGTTTTTTTTGTCTTGTTTTCGTTTTTTTTCAGCAGCCCTTGCTGGGCAAACAAAATTTGTTTGACTTGCTAATGTTGTCGGCGGCTCTCGAAACCCGAAACGGTTTTGCTTTGCCTGGAAATTGCACAACAATAAGTATACGTCGTGTGGGTCCCAGTGTGAAAAAATGAGGCAGAAAAACAGCGCGGAAAACTAAATAAACGAAGCGTTAAGAGATATGCAACCGGAAGCGGCACCCTATGTGTGTGAGTTGGCCGCAGTTGGATGCAGTTACAGTGAAGTTGCGATGACAATGACAGTCGCAGACAACACGGACACATATAGATAGGCCACGGCCATATTCACTCTGCTGCCAGAGTGCAAAAATTTCGTCGAGTTTTTTCGTTTACTCCATTTTATAAGGCCAACAGTTCTTTGTTTGTTTTGTCTTTTTTCGCCACCCAGTTCATCACATGTCGGCGAGAACGGCGGACAGTCCGAGGCGGAAAGCGCCTGCGGAGGATACTATTTCGACGCTACGGCCGCCCCTGCCATTGTTGCCGGGAGTAAATGTAAACGCCTTGATAAGCGCACACAGAAAAGCTAATTGGACTTCGTTCAATTGAAGAAACCAAAAAAAAAAACAGTATGGGTAACCCAGTCTGGCTGGAAAGGATTCAATCGATAAACAATCTTCACAGTTGCCAGGCTTTGGTGCTTCATATTTCAGACAATTTTTATAAGCACATTCCATTAAATCCTTTGTCTGGACCAGGTCAAGTCAGCTTATGTCGGAGTGTTCGCTTGAAGATTGCTAATTTTATGTGTATTTATAAGCCACAAACACTTGTTCTTCCCTCTTAAACTATTAACTTCATCAGCAAAATCCGCTATCTTAAAGTAGCAAAGTCTACAATCACTATGACCAAACAAAGCTGCAAACAGCTGTGAGGGAAGAAAGTTCACGGAAAATATCTTAAAAATGCATAGATAACAGTTCAGAATATCTTTCTGGCTGACATTCCCTTAAACAGCTTTGTTCCCTCGCAATTTTGCTGGATCCGCATAATTTCCATGGCATCCACTCTCCCACAAGCTGAGCACAATTTGCACTCATAAAGCAATTTAAATTCATGCCAAAGATGAAAGATATCCTTCGCTGGTCATCCAGGACAATGGCAATAGTGTGCAAATTGCTGGCGCTGTTTAAGCAAATGTTGCCAAAGAAGGCAAAACGGGAAGGGACAGGCGAAGGATCAGGAATAGGACTAACCGAACGCAACACAGAAGGTAAAACACAACCCAACACAAAAAAAAAAAAAAATTCCTGTGACAATTGTGACACCAGTTCCCCCGCTCTTTCAGTGCTGTAAAAGTTGCCTGCACACCTGGGTTGTTGTGAGTTAACAAAAAGAAAAACACGAAAAAATAAATATAAACCGAGGAAAATGTATATGAAACAAAAAACATCACGCACAACCGGAGCCGAAGAAATAAAAATAATAAAAATAACAATAAAGATAATATTTTGCAGCCAGTTGTTGAATGTTGCGGGCACATCGTCGTCATTGTTTTCACACTTTTAATACAGAGCATTTTGCAGTTGCATAAATATTTTCCCACCATCCACGGGCCGGGCTATGCGCCGTATTTCGTATAAACTGGGTTTTAATCAAGCCATCAAAATATTGCCAAATATGCAAATTGTAAATTGAAGACCGAACCGAAAGTGGGCGAAACTGGGTCCGGGTCGCAGGATCCGGCAGCCTGGCTGGGACTAAGCCCATTAGCGAGTGACGAGAAAGGATTTCTGGCGGGTGAAATCATGGAGCCAAATGTTGCCAAGGCGTCAAGTCAAACGATAAAATATTCAACAAGCCACGCGGCAAGCTGAAAAAGCGCCAACAACAATGACAACATTAGTAACATTTGTTTGAATTAAAATGAAAACGCTGACAATCTTTGTGACTTTGAATGCCAAAGGCGCCGGCGGCAGCAGCTTGTCCCTCCTCCCACTGCTCCTCCCCCTCCTCTCCACAAAACTGGGTGTGTGTATGCTTAAATAGAATTAACATTCGTCTTGCCAGCAGCAGCTACAAAAAAAATGGAGAGGAGAACAAAAATACGCTAAGCAGCGGCAACAAAGCCGTGTTACCCTGCAGGCAACCTTTCTCTGGAAGCGAAAACACGACAGCAGATTTGCTCGGCAGCTCATTCATTTTGCGCAGCCTGTCGGGGTGCTTAGATCCCACGACCTACCCCTACCGCTTGCTCCCCCAATCGCCCACCGCCCACACCCCCTTTTCAACCCTCAACACTCCCACTTTGCCTGGCATTTCATTTGTATTCGAAGCATTGTGTCCTGTTGAACATTCTTAATTAGGTTAAATCTACTGTGCGAGGCTCTGCTGTTCGCCGGGTCTTGGGTTGGGCCTTAGGATTTGGGTCCGGAATGGGCATATACGGACAGGAGCCCGTAATGAAGTCAGTCCTTTTGGGGTGCAGGGGCAGCCGAACGCGTGTTCGCCATTTGACATAATTTAGTACCCTGCCGGCCGCCGAAGACACAAAACTCATATTTGCAATTTAAATCCTGGAAATGAAACAATTACAAACTTTATCGGTTGCCATCAAGGTCTCACTCAGCCTTTCCTTGCCCCAAGAATCCGGCCATGTGTGGCCCCACTTATGGGCACAACTAATGGAGAACCTTATACGTATCGCAGCAGGATCCCGAAGGTACACAAGGATTATAGTAGGCAATTTCTATTCCAAATGAAGCGTGAACGAAATTTTAAGTTAACCAAGAAAAGGGTTCGCTAAATACTGGAAATAATAAGCTTTTCTCTTAAATCTATAAACATTAAATAAATAAAATTTTAGTTTACCTATAAATCATAAGTTTACAACTCATCTCAGTTTCATCCCACTTCACATTATTCGCGAAAATGTAATTTTTTGCTAACTGCATTCCAGAGATTCCCCGAGTTTTCTCAGAAAAGCCTGCTGTCAGTCTGCTGCCAGCTCGAGCGCTTATTATAAATGAACTTAAATTTAATTAAGAGTTTCCCATATTTTGTTTCAGTCTGTCCGGGCAATCGTCTCATGCCCATCCCCGTCCACATCAACCTCGCCATCATTATCATGAACGTAATCATCCTCAAGATGCTTTCGCCGTGTCTCCATTTCAGGCTTCATCACGAACCATATTAACGTCGTTGTGCGGCCGGCCACTCCAGGTTGGGTGCCCAGAAAATGTTGTTAACTAAACTTTTACGCAAAATAACACAGGATAGCAGAGCACAAAACCGTAACCGTAAACGTGGCCAGAAAAAAACTTGAAGTTCGCTTCATTCGCGATGCCACAGAAAGAGGCACTCTCTCTGTCCCTCCCTAACTGGCTCTGGCTGCCAAAAGAAAAATTGGGCGAAAATCCGACTTGTGTGCAGATGTGATGAGTGTCCTTTACCCTGTGTCAGTGTCCTTTCAGCCCTCCGGGTGCTTTCCCTTTTATTAAATTGAATTTCGCCCTCGGACATGGGACACGGACTGGGCCCAAGAATTCAAAATGAGACCGAGGCGATATGTTTATGATGCCACTTGTCTCGCAAAATTGTATTTTCTTATTTCTCGCATTTGGCGTTCATATTTCAGCGCATGCCCCCGACAATTTCGTAGCTTTTAAATTTGCTTTGACATATATTGAAAGCAACCCGAACACGTCCCTCTTCCTCCCGTTAAGGGTTCGGTCCGGGAAATCGAATTAAAAACTCATCTTTGCTCAATTTGTGTCAGCTCCTTGCCAAGTCCCCGGTACCCACATTTTCGCACATCCAGTATCCAGTCGCTTTCGCAGATGATTTGGGCTCGTGTCCTGCCCAAATGCCATCCATCTATCCTTGCCAGCAGCCTGCCGATGTATGTGGGAGAGTGTTTGCCTTTTTATTGTTTTACTAGCAGAAAATCTGTTTTATTCGTACGCTTTTATTGTCGCTACGAGTAATTTAATGTGTATTGCATTTAAGCTAATATTTGAGTTGTTGCTCAGAGGTTTTAATGCCGCTTTTACGATCTTTTTACGGCCTTTTTATTTGCTGGCCCTGGGTCCAGAACTTGCCCCAGTGTCACTGGTCAGTGAGTGGCCTAAGGCAATCGTTGCCAACTTTACTCAACTAATTTCAAGCAATTACAGCCGGTTAGTGGATGGAGAGGCCGCTAGGACGAGCCCCCTTTTATTAATTATAATTTTCCTCTGCCAATTGCTCCATTTATGAGGGCCAACACCGATATCAATCATTGTAAAAGGCCAGTGCTTCGTCCTGAGCCAACAACCCTTTAAGGACACATTAGACACACTTGGCCGGATGCTTTGTACGATTGTGTGTGGGTGTATCCCTTTTGGGGTTATGGCTGAAATGTGCGAATTCTTCATTGGCTTTCTTAATCCCAACTTGGCTGGCGGCGGGTCACATCAAAGACTGGCCACAGCTGGAATGCAAACAAAGATAATCTTTGCCTCGATTTATTTACCTTTCGCTGACCAAACCAATTTGCGATTTTAATCAAAGCCAAGTCCGAGCAGCCGGGTGAGCAGGAGCTGCCATCAAAGCAAATAGTTGAGCTGCTGTCACTGGCGAGGGCAAAGGGCAAAAAGGGAAACCGTACGAAGGACCAGAGCAGCCAGCTAATGCCCAGTGTCCAACCTAATTTGACGCTGACGAGAGAGAAGAGAGACTTGGACGGAATGTCCGCCTGTCTGTTCGTCTGATCCTTCAAATGTCTAACCTAACAACAGACTGACTGACTGACGGACATGTCGGCCGCCGGTCTGTGCATAATGCTTATTACCGCAATCATTTACAGAACTTGGCCATGGCCCTGTTTTAGAGACTCCCGACTGCGGTCCTGTTACTGCTTTTGCTTCAACTCCTGCTCTCTGGATGCCCATCATTCCAAGAGGATTGCAATATGCAATCTCCAGGCAGACGCTCTCGACTCCCGCACTTTAGTGAAAGTGTTGTGAGCAGTAAGGGTATAAACAACTGAACTCAACTGGCCCTGTGCTTCTCACTATCTGTTCCATTTAACAGCTTCTACACTGAGATAACTAGTGAACTATTCTCCTAAATAATAAACAACGAATTCAAAACTATAATTGCAATTAAAAAAGGGTATACAAATAATAAGTCTATTATACTTTCTTTATACATACAATATGCAAACCTTATTTTATAACCACTTCCAGAAAGCAATATTTTAGCCCCAGTGCAAGGCTTAGTTACATTCAACAGTTTCCACTATTTAATGGCGCTCTCCGGAAAACTCGCTCTCCAACTGGTTAACACTCACAATCGCCGGCATGTGCGTTGGTGGGGTGTCATGTTGGCTATTATGAATTGTGCAATTGTCGTCAACGCCATCGCGTTGCCCTCCACGATTTTCCTTTTCTACTCTTTGACGTGCTCCATCTCCAGTTGAGCGGACAGACAGGCAGTCAGTCAGGCAGTCACTTCCACTCCAGCCCCCCTTTGCACTGCTCGTGTTAGTCACTTCTAGTGCTTGGTTTCATTCCGATTGCCTGCTCATCATCCAGCAGCTCTTTGTTTGCGCCCAGCAGTGAGGATAGCACACACGGCGTATACTGAATGCCGTCTGCGTTCGCCTTCGTTTGCCTGCATTTGCCGCCATTTTTCAAGCCACCAGCACTACGTCCTCCGCACGAGAAGCACTACCAGCATTGTTTTAGTTATTGTTGCTGCTCGGCACTCCTGGTAAATGACTCTTCAACGTTTGTCGTATTTGTCTGGCAGCAGCGTCACTTTGAAGTGCCAAATATTTTTCCATTTGTATACGGCTGCTTTTGTCATTTGTTCCCATGACGAATGGAGCTGCCGCTATTTGCTGTACAACCCCTGATTGCCCCTCAAAAAGGTGGAATTTATAATATCGCCACTACTCTCTTAATTAGGCCACCAAGTGCTGCAATCAGCCAGGTTGGCGGTTAATCAAGCGAGCAGCTATTTAATTAAGTTGGGCTTCACTACGGTCTTTGGGCCGTAAAATCTTTTACCGGCATTTCACAGGGCTCCGCTCAGAGCAGGAAACGAGGGTGAGTGGGTTGCATCGCTTTAACATTTATGCGATTTTCCGGGGCACATCAAAGTCATCAAATGAAACCAACAGCCATGAGGCCGTATATATAGATTTATATATATTCGGGTTCGCCTCTCGCGGTGTGAGGCTGTCAGCTAGTTTGCATTCATCAGAGGCAGCGGAAACGGCAGCAGCAATTGACTGACACCCATCCTCCAGTATCATCAACACTTCCCGCATCGCAATCATGATCATCATCATCATCATCATCGTCATCATACCCATCTCAAAGATTTACATGACAGCTGTTGCAGCTGCAGTTGCGAATCGTTCGCTATTCATTTGCTGGCAGCTTTTGTGATTGCTTGTATTAGTGATTGTCAGTTGGCTAAAAGGAGTGGCTGTCTCTCCGTTTGATTGCCATTGCGTCACGTAAATCTCTTATGCTTATGAATATGCGAATATGCATTGCGAATTTCGAAATGTGAATGGTGAATTGCGAATAAAATACCATCCATGTTTGTCGCTGCGTATTGATTGAAGTGTGAGTTCTTCCATTATGCAAGTGCAACTATCATTGCGGCTCTTGAAAGAGCTCTGAGCGCTTATGGGGATTGTCGAAAGGCAATTTATTGATTTCTCGCTGCGCAAATGAATGGCGCCCAAGGCAGTCCCCTGCCCCAAAAATCACCAAACAATCCATGTGCCATTGTGTTTGCTGTCGACAGGGGCTTGAGTATTTAGGCTATTAACACGCAAAGGTCGCCGAATAATATTGATTATGACCGCTGGCCAGACGGCGGCCCAAGTCCAAGTCCAAGTCCCAGAAACGATAACAAATAACAATAACCAACAATCGGAGCAGAGTCCTTGTTTAATTTGGGGCCGGGTTTCGTCTGGGTCATTCTTTTGGACTGGGTTGGTATTTCCAAACTGTTTTGGCTCACCCCGTCTGGCCGTCTGCCAGCCACTCAGCCGTGAAAAGCATTTAAAGGCGAGTTAAAGTCTACTTAAATTATAGCCGACTGGATGCAATTAATTGGATCGCATGTTATTATAGTTAGCTTTCAATAAAGCTAGCAAGGATGCATGTTGGCTTAGCATTCCTTCAATTGCTACAGGGCTTATAGTAGAGTAGATGCTTTTATTAAGTTTAATTTTAGTAACATTGTTTGGCAAAATTACACTTTAATATTGTTTAAGATCATTTAATCTTTTGGAATTTAAACTTTTTTAGGTGGAAAAGTTCAAAAATTAATAATGCTTTAGTCCTCTTTTTTCTCCATCGCAAGTTTATTATCATTTCTAAATGAAATGAAATATTAATTAATTATATATACACACATACGACATCATAATTTTACTCACTTGAACGAGTGTGTTAAGAATATTTCTTAAAAAGTATCTTTTCAAGTTTTGTTATAAGCCCGTACGATTGGTTTGATTAGCTCGGTATCCTCCTTCTCTCATTCTGGTTCTCTTTGATGGCTTAGCATACATCCTGTGGCGTGTTGGGAAGTAAAGTCATCATAAGGCGATTATAAACGCTTTTTCAATAAATACCATTCGTCTTTGGGTATGTAAGAGTTGCACATGCATGCGTTTATTATGTGCAGGAGGCCTGCTATAAAGCCCAAGCAGCTGGACACGAAGAACATGTAGCGAAACTTGTTGCCGCAGTGCGTCACCGAGGACACCAGCAGGGTAAGGGAGGTGCCTATGCACACCAAGCCGCTAACCAAATTGAACAGAATCGCCTGCAGATAACGCCCGTTGGGAAAATACCAGCGAAGAAATCTATAAATACGCACAATTGGATCCAGGCCCACGGTGGTGCAGAACAGCCGAAAGAGAGCCAGAACCACACTCTGCAGGGTGATGGCTGGTAGGAAGAATAGGTATAGCCATACCGATATCCCGTACTCCTCGCCCAGGACACAGTGTGAGGATAGAATTTTGATGAGAAAATAGAGCGCGATAACCTCGAGTTGCTAGTGGACAAGGGGAGAATTGAACGTTAATACCTTCGGCATATCAAAGATGTCAGTCTGTATCACCGCAGTAATAAACTGGATCACGAAGTTCAGCAGGCGAACGGGGCAATCCAGAATCAAAACAGGAAATTTTTTTTTAGAATTTTCTGACATTTTAACGAGAATTGTCACTAACAAAAATTATGTGTTTATGTCAGGATTCGAGTGTATACAATTTTACTTATCTTAATTCTGAAGTTACATCAACTCTTTTGTTCACATTTTAGATTTGTCACATCTTTAAATATCGATAAAGATTAGTATGACCGCTCTATTGTAAAAATGCTACACATGAGGTTTTGGTCACTCTAAATTGTTAAATGTTTTCCCATTAGACCATTTTCGTGATCAGGTCCAATTTATTAAAAGTTCTTACTATTACTTGCCACAGTATCTGTTTATCCACTTGGCAGTCACATTTTATAGCTTTCTGTTGTTCTGTTCGGTTTTATTTGCACTTTTTCTGTTTCGCTTTGCTTTGTTTTGGCCCTGCTAATCTAATTGGCCTCGATAGCGCTTGTTGAGAGAAGTCGTTGCCCCGCCGCCACGCAGTTGTTGCTTTGTTTGCACTAATTTCATTACTTGTGGAATGTGGCGATGATTTCATGCAATTTAAAGCCGAATTTTTCAGTGGCAAGGCATTTAGCATAGTACGAGTACCTGAACGGACCCCGGGATCCAGAGACCGTCCCTTAACCAGAGTCCCATAGAGTCGCCGAGCCGGGCCCTGACCCACTACAGGCTTTTATAATAATTGCCTGTTGACACGGGATGGCCGAGAGGCAAGTTGGAAGCCACGAGAACGGGAGTGGGGGGAGCTGGGGCAGACTGGGATCGAGCAATGGGAATGCCGTTGATAAATGAAATTTTCAAAACGTGAACCAACAAAAGGGGACAGAAAACAAACGAAACCAAATAACCGAGCAGTACTGAAACACAGCGGAAAAAGGGGGCGGAAAATATAATTTCATTTGTCCGCCTTCGAAAAGGTGCTCGACCATCTCCCTTCAGCTAATTTTCCGAAATATCCCAAACGGAGCCCGGTTAAACGTTGATTGAGCAAAACACTTCATTTATTAAAAAGTCCTTTCTATGGTCGATACTCCTTCGAGTCAATTGCCGAGGGTTGGGCCATTCTCCCGAGCGACATAAATTTTGTCAGCTTTGCAGAGACAATTGCATATTAGCCGAACATGACAATGTTTCGCCTTTTTTCCATGCGAAAATTCATGGGAAAAATGTTCAAGAAACAAAAACTTTCGACTTGAAAGAGATGCGAAGTGAAGTGAACTCCCTAGAGCAGTCGAAAGGAACAGAAGCCGAAAAAGTAGCAGCAGCAGCAGCAGCAGAAGGAAGAGAAATGTTCTCGAATAAACAACAGCGGAAATGTAGGCTATGATTTGCTTACTTGCCAGTGGCACAGGGGCGTGGGGCTGATCCCGCCAGGGGAGTTGGCCCAATGACAAGGGCGGCGTGGCAAAAGTTCCGAGACGCAGAACAAAACATAAATCAAATGCATGTAAAATTTTGTACTTTCCGCACACATATCCTGATCCTGTGCAAGTGCATTGGGCAGCCCCTGGGCAGGATAGCCCGAGGACTGGGCGGGCAGGATGGCTCGGGGGGCGGCGAATTGGTGGCTCGATTGGGGCAGTGTGCGGCAAGTGTGAGCGGGTGTGCGTTGTGTTTTGTGCACATCCGTTAACTTTGTCATTTTTGCTCATTTCCTTCCGGCATGTGCAAGAAAACTGCACTGGCAGCAGAAGGAGCAGGACCTGGAGCAAACGAAATGATTCCCAGCAGTGCTCCACTGAGCCGCCGTGCCACTGAGTCACTGAGCCACTGACAAGTCGTAAGCCGTAAGAAACCCAACCGAACAGCAAACACAGGGCTGGCTGGCGAAACAAAAGCAATGCGGAAAGCGGCAATAAGTTGAGGGCATAACTTTCAGTGCCATCAAGAACACATATTCCAGTGGCGTAGGGCGAACGGGGGCTAAGAAGCCCATCTAAAATTTATGTTCTGATACATAACTTTACCGGTATAAGTCTGGGAATTTTCCAATCAATATTTAATGCAATTAAAATCACTAATGACTAAAGCTTTGATTTTGAAACTATCAGTAATTATTTGGTTTTCTTTTAACTGTTTCTTGAATTAAAACTCTATTAGTCTTTATGTTGTTAATATAATTTAAATTTATATATATAGTTCGTGATTTAAATTAAGTTTTTTGAGCAAATTCAATGCTGATTTTCAATTAGGAGAAATATGGAATCTTGCCCCTTGAAAAATATCTGACTATGCCTCTGCCTCGAGCCTGCAGAAGCGCAAAAGGGTGAGGAAGCACGAGCATTTTGCATGAAATTAGACTCGTAAGACACAATAAGAGGCAAGCAAAAAGTCTTGGGTCTATAACTTGCTTGTTGGAATTTAATTATTTTGCAGTTGCTGTTGCCTTTGCTGTTTCGGTGCTGCAACTTGGTCACGGGGGACTTATTTTTTGTACATTACACGCCACCCCCTTGCCACACACCCCTCCCCCTGGCCAGGAATCATGTGCCAAAAATAGCAAAACTTTGCTGCAATTTTCATTCGCATTTATTGTGTTGACATGCTGCCACACTGCGTATACGTATTACGTATCCTTGATGCAGCCAAACAATTTATTTATTTAAGTTGAGTCGTGTTGAGTTGCAGAAAAGCGGGGAAGAGGGTCCTGAGGCGGTACATAGAAGAAGAGAAAACTTTTCCCCCCACGTGTTTGCGCCTTTGAGGACTGAAAAATAAAAATATTTGTACACTTTCCGTTGTTTGCAGTGTCTCGCATCCGATTATATGATTTTTACGTGGCGGAACGGAAGTTAACACCGGCCCCGCCCCACCTGCAGTGCCGAGCATATGCATTCAAAGTCAAAGCCACATTAATTAGCATGCTTAGCTGACTTTTATCAAAAACCAATTAAATCCACATACATACCCACACACACTCGCACACACTCTCAGCGGGCACAAAGTAAACTTGATAATTAAATGAGTCTGTGTGAGTGGCTTTGAGTTCAAAGTTGGCAGTCAGCTAAAACTCTCTGAACATCGCTTTTTATTTCTCCTTGTTTTCTCTGTGACACACGCGACGCAATGTACTTGAAAAAAAAAAAAAAACAAATTAAAATATATATGCATAAAGGCGGCTGGCGGAGGTAAATAGGGGAGCATTAAATAAAAATCACAAATAACATTATTAACGTTAAATTAAACTTTGAAATTTTGTTTGCCCCGGCCTGGAACGGAGGAGTCAAAAGGAGTAACTTTTCAGAGTGAATAAAAGTACATTAAAACAGGAACCGGAAGCGAGAGCTAAAGCTTGTTTATGTTTACCGTAATCTGCGGCTCGCTCTCAAAACATAATCAAAGACTTCAAATAAAGCCACAGAGTTGCCTGGATCCGGGTTCCAGAATCCTGAATCCTGTGCAGGAGCGGTCGCAATCGAGCATCTTACCTAGCCAAACCCCCTCCGAGGAGTGTGTGTGTAGTGTGTGATTTTTACCAGATTTTTTTCTCCCTCCAACACACTGCTTTTCCGCCCCAACTTTCTTCTATTTGTCAAGTTGCAAGCGTATGCGTGACACGTAGTAAATTAAATGTGAAACTCTGTAGCAGAGTGTAGCTAACTGGGAGTTTAGTGTTTGTGCGGGTGAGTGTGAGCGCCAGTCGACTTTGAGTGGCTACAAAGAATGCTGTTGAGCAAACGCTGCCGCTGCCGCTGCCATTGCCGCATAGAAATAGCTACGGTCATGTATGGCCGCATTCCCATTCTCCTGGCCCGGCTATAAATCATCAAAGTTCAACGTTTGCCATTTTGTCTACAATGTGCAAGAGACTCTGCGCCGAGCATGCCTGTGTGTGTTCGAGTGTTTGTACCCAAATGTGTTTGCTTTGCAATTTCCTTTTATTTATTTAAAGTTCTTTCGCAAACATGGCGCTCACCGCCCACCCCCGCCGCAGTCCCCTCGAAGTCCCCGGCAATGTTCACATCAAGTTTTCTGCCAAAAGTTTTAACAAGTAATC
Organism: Drosophila tsacasi; assembly: GCA_018904565.1. Taxonomy (NCBI): domain Eukaryota; kingdom Metazoa; phylum Arthropoda; class Insecta; order Diptera; family Drosophilidae; genus Drosophila; species Drosophila tsacasi. Next base: position 45,884 of record JAEIHY010016657.1, read on the forward strand.
TTTTAATTAAGTGCCAGAGCCATCCTCAGACATCTCCTCAGACATTTTGGCATTCGGCAGCACATCCCCGAGTTATGAGCGCAACAGGAAGGGAGTGTGCTCAGAAAAGGCGAACGAAAATCTAATTTGATTAATGGTCAAATGCTAAGCTTAATTAGTGGAAGCAGCGGCAAAAAACGCGCCAAACCAACTGGAATCGTCATTAATGGTTGGCACACAAAATCGGAGGGAATAAGAAATTAAATAAATAGCCACAAAACAACAACTAATTGCGCCACAAACGACAACGGGAAGGCAGCCAGTGAAAAGGAAATGCGGTGGAAAAACGCGAAAAGGAAAAGTAAGGGGAAAGTGGAAATATTTCGCAACTAATAAAAACATTGCGGCGTACTAAATCAACTGGAAAACTGTAAAACACATTGAAACAAAGGCGAGCGCGAAAGGTGGAATGGAGAGGCAACCGGGAAAACCAGGTGGAGACGGTGAAAATAAATGAGAAAGATGGTAAATAGTTTTCCCCGGAGGTCCAGCCAGCAGAAGTAATAATGGCAACTGGCATTTGACATTAGTTTTCTTGCGAATGAACATTTATTTTTCCTGCGGCCCTAATTAAGGAGATTGTCATGAGTATAATTGCTCCACTTAAGCGAAGCGATTCCATAAATGTACATTCTCTGTAATATGCATATATGCAATGAGATCTTCTTGGAAGCTTAACTTGTTTTAAATTGGTCTGTATTTTTCTGTACTTTTATTTGTACATTGCTATGACATTGGAGTCAACTGCCTTGGAGTCAACTGCCTGGTACAGTGTTCCCCTGTTAATGAGAACTGAAAGGTACAGAAGCTAGTTTTATACTGTAGTACATAAAATATAGAAGAGCAAATAGGGGAGTATGTTCATGTTATTACCTCACAGTGCACATAAACTGTTTTCTGTTACAGAAGTTCACTTCTCCGAGTGTGCTGTGAACTTTTTCTTTTTTTCAATCCCCTGGCAGCGGATCACATTTCATACAATTGCGAATTGGAGAGTACATTGTCGGGAGACTCTTTTTTATCGCCGGGTAATTGGACTCCGCTTTCAATTGCCGGCTCCCTAAGCGCCTCTTGAGTTCTCAACCTTAATTGCACTTTAGCAACGTTTCGGACTTGTTTGTGTTTGTGTTTGTGTTTCACCAAATTTCACTGCTGCTGCCGTCGGTCCCTCTTGATCTATGGATTGATTGATTGATTGATTGTTTGGCTGATGGTAGTTTGAGTGCCCTGGCCAAAGGGGAAAAATATTTGCATAGATTTAACTAATTGTCGAGGGCAGCAATATGTATCTCGGGCTTAAAGCAAGTGCAATCCACTTGTCCAAATATTTGCAAATAGATTTTTTACCCCAGACACAGAGACACCTTAAGCCCGATTGCCGAGCTAGCCTGGCTATTAATTACGGCCGGTATTACGCCCTCCAAGGATTGGAGTGGAGATTTATTTGCAAAATTGACAGCAGATCAAAAGCTAAACGACAATCATAATTAAGTTTCTTGCCAAGCGATTTCAATTAGCTGGGGGCCAGGGGTCAGTAACCAGCCGGCCAATCAGCCGGGCTCAAGACCTTTTTGGTCAAAAGTGCAAACAACGAGACGGAAACTTGGTCAAAGTTAAGCGATAGCTGGGGACTCGCCATCTGCCTCTAATTAAAGCCGAAAATCTGGACGGCGTCCGGACTGAAAAACTAGCGGGAAAGAAGGGACCGACGCTAAGCCACTTTTCCAAGATAAACGACACTTCTGGCCATTTGTTCGGGGCCTCATTCTGAGCGCTTTTTGGCCAACACATATTTGGGGCATATTCGGGTATACTTTTGAGGCCACATAACATTTCAATTTCCTGGCCATGAATAATGGCAAACGGCCAAAAGCTGCTGCTGGCCAACCAGCACTCGGAAAAACGTGAGCCAAAAATTTGGTCGTGTTTTTCTAAGGCACTAAGAGTTTTCAGATATTGCTGGAAAAACCTTAAAAGTTAAATAAAATGTATACTGTTGAGTGGACTAAATTCGGGATATCCTTAGAAAAACTATGATTAATTATTTTCCCTTTTTTTTTGGCAAAGTTTTAAGACCGCCTATTTGGGTAATGTTCGAGCATCCAATCGGTGAGCAATCTAACTGTTTTTAACAATAATAGTTAAGAGATTGATTTTCATTTGGCTTGTAGTCCATCATTCAATTAGTTGGGCCACATGCGGAGGGGAACTCCACGTCTCTCGTTTCCAGTTTTGAGCTCTGCTGCCATCCCGGTTTATTAAATGATATTCCTTGTCAACTGACGGCGGCCTCGTTCAGTTTCATCATGAGCTTTGACTTGGCTCAGTGACAAGCGAGACATTGACATGGAAATTCACTTCTGCGAATTGGATTTGCCGACACTTAATAAAGCTTCATGTTAATATTCGTCCCCACCTTCGCACACTTGTCACTCATAAAACTCACACCCCACAAGAACATCCAGATATTTTCATATTTGTGGTAAATTTTGTACCAGCTCAATGCACATTTAATTTTGAAGCCCTCTTCATCGTGTCTTCCCCGCCCGGCTCTCAAATATTATCGAGAGTAATAATAGATATACAAAATAAATAAATTATCGAAAATTTAATTACCTGATGGCTATTTGCTTTGGCGGACGTCTGTTTTAATTGGTATCGATGCGACAATGGCGGCGACAAGTGCATGTGGCCTAAAAACGACAAGAGGTTAAATTCCAGCACAATTATTTTTGTTCATTTCGTGTTAAATAATGCAGGGAAAATGTGTGTAAATGACCGGGCGGCACGGAAATATTTGTGGGGTCAAGAAAATTTACAATTCAATCAGCGGCCGTGTCAAAACCGCCAACAAGCGAGCCGCCGCATCCGCAATCGCTAAAAATTAATTTCAATTTCATTGCAGCGCCGCCAAGAGTCAACGGAGAACTGAAGGATGCACAGTCCTCCTCATTTCGCGGAGATTGAGGTGGATATGCCCGGCCGCAGTGAGGAAAACAAAAATCTGAAGCACGGCCAGCTTGTCGGGTGGAGTGAAATATGCAGATGAACCAGGCTGTCAAGGGGCTGAGAGCGGAGTGTGCGGTGTAGAGTGCGGGGGAGTGTATTTTCAGCAAAAGCCAAACATTTATGAAAATGCAAAAGCGTTTTTAAGGTTTACCCCAGGTAAGCTGCTGCTGCAGAATCACCAGAAACCCCAGCAACACCCGACCCCTCGCCAGCAACTGCACAGCGATATTAATGTGAATGGCTCGTTGGCTGCCTGGGTGGCCGCCGGGTGGCTGGCAAGGGAAAAACTCAACTGAAACTGAACTAAACTGGCAGCAGCTGAAGGGGCACAGCGATGCCAAAAAACAGAGCATGAATTGCGGTTTAAGCATTGAATTATGAATATTTCTTTACCACGACCCCGACCTGGTTTCCTGCACCGCATCGCTGCAGGGGAACATTTATCATCCTGGCAGCAGAGATTCTGATTAAAAGCGAGAAATGCTTCGCAATAATCCCCGGCCCAGCGAACTTATTCACAAAATGCTAAAATCGCGTCTCTCGAAGCGAACGCATCAGATTGCAAGGAAATCTATGCCGCAAGTGCCTCCCACTCGAGAGCGCAGAGTCTTGTGCATCTCCCCGCCAAGCCCAGCCCTTTGTTTAGCTGAATGATTATGTATAATGAAGAGGAGCAAATTTTCATTCAATTTGTGAAGCAATTCACTCGCTTCTTATGCTAAATGGCAATGGCGTTATATTAATTCGACAAAAGCCTGTAACTTTCGGTCAGAGTTGAGTCCTGAGTTTTGGCCGACCAAGAGCTCAACCCGACACCGGGAACCACAGCCAGCAGCATAATTGGCGCAACTTTTGCTCGGTTAGCATGAAAACTCATTTATTTCAGCGCAATCAACACACTGTACTGTGTATATATAGGACACTGCCTGACACTGGGGCGGACAGAGAGTAGAAGTTATAGCAATTAGCGGGCCCAACTGAATGGAGCCGAAGAAATTAGGCAACAATCCAGACGCTGGTAGCCAGGCAACGCGGCAAAAAGTTGAGCAAAAGGGGAACTCAAGCCGATTGAAGGGGGCCTATCATGAAAGGATATTTGTCTTTTACCTAAACACGAGTTTCTTGCTTTAGGATAGCACTATTGCTGTACATGAAAAAAGGTATAAATAGTCCAAGTAATGGCCATATTCCAAACAGTTGAGGATTTTATCAGCAGCATCAAACTAATTAAGCAAATACTTTAGTAATTAGGACAAAAGTTGACCTTTTCTGTGACCATTTTTTATGGAGAAAGTATATTTAGAAGTGGAAAACAGTAGGTACCTAATATTTCAATTGCTTTTAATGATTTTAATGTGTTTCGGAAGCAGGAATACTTCCAGATACGGTCACAAGTTAATACTGCACTAGTTAAAGGTTATTTCAGTACTTACTAGCTGCATTCATTGGGTTTTATAAATACCCAGGTCTTTGTACCAATTTTTTAAGGCCAAATATAAGTATTAGTAATATCTATATTTTTTCAAATTGTAATTAAATTCACTTTTGTTATAGTAAGTTTTTCATTCATTAGGATATTATAAGCTTTAATTAAAATATTAAATTAACAGTAATGCTTTACCGTAAAACCCTTTCACAGTACACACGATTTGACCGTTCCACTAATGTTTAATAGCCGAAGTATATAAAGAACAAAGGGGTAATTAGCTTATTGTTCCATTTAGGCCATTTTAATTCCCCCATTCTCCCCGAAACGTGTTGCAATTACCAACGGCTGAAAGTGTTCTCACAACAATTTTGGTCTCGCTGAATATAAAACTATATGTATATAAATGTATATGCAAGTGCCAACCTTGTATTGATTTATTGAATTTTATCCGTTTTACCCCAGAAGCCAACTACTGACCAATCCATTTATTGAACTCATTAAAGTCTATTCATTTATGGCCGGTATGAGAGCTCCATTTGGCATTGTGTGCGACAGGCTTTTGTTTACTTTCCGCAGCTTGGTCTTCCGAAAAAATGATTTTGTCATTTAATTAAGTCGGCAGACAGAAAATAATTTGCGCAATTTATGCACGGCGTAAATTTGCATAATGCAGCGCAACAAATCACAAATCAAATGTTTATTAATGCCCAGACATTGGCTAAAGCAGCCCGAAAGCCATGTCAGAATCCATGGGAGTACGTGAGCGAGTATTTTTCCCAGGCCCCAACGGCCACCGAGCAATCCATATCAATAACATTTTGCATTTGGCAAACACGCTTCGCTGGCCTGTCCCCATAAATTATGTGAAAACAACTCAATCAAAATGCAAACTGTCATAGCACAGCAGATCAGAGCAGAAACCGGCCGGGAAAAACCCAGAACAAAAAACAAAAAATACATATATAAACGAGCTACTGGGAACAAATGAATTAGCCATATCTATGCGCGTGTGAGTGACGGCGTGATAACGCGTTATTACACTATAAAATCATTAATATGGCGGCTCTAATGTCCCGGATATGTAAATGCAGGCCCCCTTCCGAAGGGAATCGCGGCTCCTGTCACGCGAAACGCTTATAAAAAAATATAGACAACGAGCCCAGAAATGCGGCATTAGCCGCCTATAGCCGGGATCCTTTGACAACGCCTACCATTTGCCGCCATTACCCAACACTTTGGCCATAAAGCCTAGCCGGCTCGCTCGAGTGTGTGCGAGTGCCAAGGCAACGGAATCTATTAGTTTCCCGGCGAGGCTTGGCGAGAATTCCACTTTCCCTTCCACGGAAGAGGTGGATGGCGAAAGACAACGCACAGAGCGGCGACAATTCCGTAAATTTGATATGCGCAATTTGTTGGCAAGCGAGGACCGAGACCGAGACCGTGCTGAGACGGAGACGGAGACGGGGGAGTGCTTCCATATACACATATATTATATATAACTACCAAACTGAAGCGCCTGGCAACCTGTTGCCTCTAACGCTTGTTACGCACTTTTATGACGCCAGCGGGTGGGACTCACCTCGAGTGGATTGCGTGTGCGTCGCCATCCAACGCCAGCCAGGCCAGAAAACAACCTCAAAGTAGACCTCATAAAAGGTAATATGCCACATGACTCGCTGATGGAACCCACTCTCATACAAATTGCAGACTGCTATAACATAATCAGCCTGGCGACACACCAGGTGGGTTGCTTCGCAGTTCATATTTGCAAACAATTTGATAAAGGAAAACAGGACACAAAATTTTAAAACTAACAGGAAAATGTTTAACTTTTTTTGAATTCTTGAATGCTTTGTGTATTAAATTCAATGAACCTTAAATTTCCAAAGTATAAATCCGGAACCAGGACTCAGCTCAGTTGAGACCTTACATTTAAAGTAGTGCAATTTGTTTAGAAAATGCGATTTGTTCTTTTAATATTTTGTGCTATCCCACATTTGATATGCAGAGATAGGGAGCAGCATAAGTTCGGCCAAGGCCCCGATATACTTATAGTTTATACTTGGGAAAATCTCAGGGCAAGACAAAAGTAGCCAACTCAACTTTGGAACTTTCTTTTCTAGCCGTTTCTGTTGCAGCTTCGGCATTTCTTATGCAGCTGATTGCATTTGGCCACGAGCAAAAAAGAAGCAACAGCAGCGGAGACTGCAACTGCAACTGCAATTGAATTTTATAACAAACAATTTTACGCTTTAAGCACACTAGACCTGGCTTTTGTTGTAGCTACCAATGAGGCTGCTGCCTTGAAGTGCCCGGAGTGCGTCATTGACTTTGCTTTGGCCAAAGGCACTTCTCTACTTTTTTCTATTTATCGTTATTTACCATTAGTCGGCTCTTCTCCCTTGCAGCCCCCCTTCAAGGACCTGGACTTGGCTCGGACTCTGTAACGACCACAATAAGCATTCAGCGCTGACTTCCGTTGCCTTCCATTGGCCCCTGTTTCCTGCGGCTTCCTTTGCAGCCTTGAGTGTAATCGTGGCCCGCAAGCATGCACAAAGTTTAATAGAAAAATGGGGAAATAAAAACAAAATCAATTCACCTACCCGGGCAATTAGGGGAAAGGGAATTATAAAAGTTGAAACTTATGCAAACGGCCCTTAGTAAACTAAGTTTTGGCTAAGGCTGCTCTACCGAAAGAGGTTTCCGAAGAGTTTTTACGGTAGAACCTGTACCTCCATCAAATTTAAGATATTTTTATAATGCTTTAAGATTATGCCATTGCTCCAAATCTAATTTTCCCCCAACTGATTTACTTACCATTATAAATATTTCGTGTAGATTTATCACATAAGCATTTTTCGCAGACCATAAGCACTCCTTGGCCCCGAGAATCATGACAAAGTTTGCACGCCCTCTGCTCCAGCTTTTCTGTTCCGACCCACTCCTAATCCCATTCCCAGCCCCAAGTGTATAATTATTCTATCTGTCGCATATGCATGAGATCAGCTATAAGGCAGCACTCGCGCATCCTGCCCTTCGTCTCCATCGCCATCGCCGCCTCCATCTCCATCTTCGTCCTGCTGGCAGGCTCTGTATACGTATTCATATGCGTATGCCGAAACTTCCTCGCCCTCCCACTCCGCTGCTTCATTAGCAACTTTGTGCGTATTCATTAGGAAGCAGCAACAGGGGGCTCCGCAGCCTCCTGCTCGGAGGCCCACAGCTGCGACTGGTTGATAAAAGATTTATGCGAGCACTGATAACCCGACAAAACGCCCACTACCATAGACATACTGTCAGTCCTGGATAAATAAACCAAAAAAATTAAGGGAAAACAAAAAATTGAGAAACCAGAAAACGAAAATTTCTATGGCAAAAAGTCTCAAGTCGAGGAGGCTGAAAAAAAAAGGAAAATACAAAAATTAAAGCACATAAAGGCAGCTGCTTGATTTGGCATTCAGCACAAAAAGCGACGCCGTCAGCTGGGGCTTCGCCATGCAAAGCCAGTCTGTCTGACTGAGTTCCCCCGAATGAGGGAGGCTTTAGACCCACTTGTAGCCCCCTCGAAAGCCATCCCCATCCTCTGTGTAACCGCAACTTGTTTCAGGAAATGTTTTTGGCAAAATGTTTGGTAACTCGACGGCGGCTCTTTCACATGTTCATAAATTAAAATGCCGCAAATCAAATTCACATAAGGCTTCAAAACACTCAAACGCCCGGCTCAAAGCCCCTACGAAACTGACGGACACAGAGGCGGCGAAAGCTAAATGGGGGAAGGGAAGCCGTGGAGGACCGAAAGAAGAGAGGCAATCCTTGAACATTGTCTAAACCAAAAAACCCAAAAACTGGCGCGCCGCTGCATGTTAAATTATGTTCACACTTTTGTGGGCTCGACTCCACTGGCCGGACCCAAAAAAGCCCGAATCCGGACCGGGACACGGGCCACGGAGTCCGGGTTCCCGGCTCCCGACTCCCCACTCCCGACTCCCGAGTACGGACTCCTACTGGATCCTCCCGCCGCAGGGCTGTCGAGCGGAGTCCATATGGGTGGGCGTGGCCATGGGCGTGGTGGGTGGTGGGTGGTTTGCATGTGCGGTTTTTATGCTGGCCAACCACTTAATCTCCTTTCGGTTTATGCCGCTTCTGCCGCGCTGTCTTGCTTCGTTTTTCAAGTGAAATTTATTATATTTTAATCACTCCCCGGGGACTTGTTGTAGCAGTTAAAGCGTATTTTTAACTTCTTTCCTCGCACAGTTCATTCCTTGGGCCGCGCGAACGCCTCGGAAATATTAACGAAATTGCCTCCGGCCGAGGAGTGTGTGCAGGGCTTTAAATTGCTTTAAGCCTGGCCAACGCCAAACAGACGCAAGCCCGTCATATTTCTTGTTTCACCCAGACCCAGACCCCTTTTTGGGTGTTTATGGCGAAAGCAAACGTCGAAAGGAAAGCGGAGAACGCGGCAACGCGGCGTATACGCAACTTTCGCATCGTGCCTGCCCCCCCGGAACGCACTTAATCATTTTGATTGTCGTAAATGGCGCATTTTTAGTGCGTCGCAGCTCGTTTCTGCGGTTGCCGAAAAAGGAAACAGTTTCAGCTCATTAGTGATTCATTTATTTATGCTGGCCATTACTTAAGTTATTATTATATGATTAGGCGAAAGTGTGGCTGGCTCATTTATTATGCATCAGTCGAAAGGCCAAAGATCAAGACGAGGTCCGTAAACGGAGCTGAAGGCACTGCCAGCCGGGAGCTCACCCAACTGTCAAGTACACCGAACATCGATCGACTTGGACAGCTATTAGACATAATCACGGCCGATTCACACAAAGCCCACTGAGGTGGAGAACGGGCCAAGTGCATGGGGAGGAGCTGAAGGATTGCGAGTGCCGGAGCGTGTGCCGGAATGAATGCCTGCATGCCTGAGCCGGGGCAGACGGGCAACTTCCGGACGGCAAGGAATGACGGAGGCAGGGCTAAATGGCAAGGCAAAGGCAAATCACGGCCGAGGGAGGCGAAAATACACACAAAAAACCGTCAAGCCACAGGGATGTATTGATTTTGCCTTTCGGGGCCAACTACGTACATGGCCAAAAACGTGAACAAAGACGAAAATCAAAGCCGCATGCAGAACGCAGCCTGAGGCCTCAAGGCGCCCTGCTTCTGGTTCATCCTGTATCCTGCTCTCTCCACTCTCCAGTCTCTTTTCCCCAGCTGTCTTCTCATCCTATCCCACTTTCTGCCTCTATCAGCGATGACTCCTTTGCTGGAGCGTTAACGAGCAGTTTGATGGCTCGAGGAGCAGCAAGATATTTTCTGACACGCAGAGAAAGGGAACTTCGTAAAGAAAGCCAATAGGTTTTCCTTAAAGTTATGCTTTAGACAAGGTATCTTATGTATATTTAAGATCAAATTGATTTCAATAGATTTTGTCTAGTACACTTTAAACACATATAAAATTCTTAGTTCCGACCTCACATTCAGTCTTAACAAGTAATTTTAATTTCCTTAACATCTTAAATCCTTTGGTTACCTGCAAGGACATGCTATTTTCTCGATGTGCAGCCTTGCTCAGTGCCTACTTAAATTGCCCTCCCAGCCGTCGGCTTTAAGCTTAAATTTAGACACACAGCTTGGCCAACTGTCCCACCCTGACCCCTCATAGATCAACGGCACTTGTTGTCCAGTTTTTTCCGCCGTTTCTGCACTTTTTCTCAGCCTGCTCATCGGGTTTTTTTTATCGTCCGCTGGTTTCATCGTGTTGTGTTGCCAGCAGTGTGCAAATGTCGTAACGGGCAGAGAGCAGCCACAAAGCGAAAAATAACATTGCCTCACTCCGGTCGCACGCCACATGATGTACGTTGACTTTGACGGCTCGCTCCTAGAGCTCCAGCCCACAGCTACCACACGCAATGGCTACAGCAGTGGCAGTGGCAACAATGCATTCTACACGGACGCGATTCGATTCGGTTCGATTCGATTCGGCTCGGTTTTTGGGGTCGTCCTTGCAACAGCAACAGCAGCAGCATTCTGCATTCTGCGGTGGGCCTAGAAAAAAGTGGCGAACAATTCTATTGATTGACAGTTTGGCAAAACGCACGCGCCAACAAAAGCAAAAAGCGGAGCCAAAAAGTGTAGAGCCGCAGGCGTTACCGTTGCGGATGTGCGCTTAAAAACGTTGCTAGCAACGTGAAAAAATGCTTCCCCATTGATTTGTTATGCAGAAAGGTGCAGGCCTGGCCAGCGGCGTTGCATCGGTTTGGCTGTGGCGCGGAATGGGGTTTCGCGCTGAAATTCTTTAAATTGTTGCCGGCAACTAATTGACTTGATTGGCAGTGCGTGATTCCCAGGGAATAGAAATGCTCGCCGCTGAATTTCTAGATCTAAAAATATTTTCCAGCTCGCTTGATTGATCTGCTTTCGCATTGAACGAATGCACCTGCCGGTGCCCCCTGCCAGTGTCAACTTCAAACTGACCATTAATTACCATTAATCAAGGAGAATGGCACTTGAAAAGCCAGGAGAGCTATATATATATATACATACGTTTAATACCCCCGGCGCGGCATGTCTTCATTTATTTTTTATCATGCAAATTAAATTTAATTGCTTAACAAGTTGTGGCAATTGGTGGGCAAACACAGGGCTCTCCCACTCCATTTACTACACCATTTCCATTACCATTGCCATTCCCCCGCCCTTGTCCCTTGCCCGGCGAAAGTAAAAGCACCCGGCTTCCACAAATTATCTCTGCTGGGCCAGCAAGCCTGGGCTCAAACAATAACTAATGTCAGCCAAGCGCAAATTGCTTTATTAAATAAAGTTCAGCCAAAATAAGCAAGCCAAAAAAAGGAAGTATCCCTACACATCCCCGGGGACTGGGAGCAGGGGCAGGTGGAGCGGGGCAGTCCCCGGGCGAGCGAAGGAATCAGAGTAAATTGTACAATGTGGCCAGTGCCGGACCCAGGTCCGTCTAATCATTGTGCACACACTCCAACTGGCTGTGAGAAAGCCGAGTGGGCCAATCGGGAGCAACAGACAAAAGGGCTGGTAAGGACATCGCCGGGCGGCCACAAGGACCGAAAGTATTTTTAGCTAATATCAATTTTTCATAGTTCAAAGATTTCTGCACAGACGCACACAAAGAAATCTCTCTGTGTGCACATGTCGGGGCCATTGAGGCAATATGAAATTTTCTGCTCTTCTGATTATAAACGATCCTCCGCAGTGTCCTAGCTTTGGGAATGGAACCGAATATATTTCGTTATATATGTTTGCACTTGAAACGGAAAGAGCTTTTCGGTCTTCGCTTCTTGCCCCCTATCCCCTCTGATTTGTATTTATTTGAGGCTGTGCAACCCGAGGAATAGCGCATACACCGGAGAGCCGCCGCCTGCAAGTGATAATTTATGGTCAAATAAAGGAGCTGCGGTGCAAGGCATCGAATTCCAATTCGACAGCAAGGATTTTCTCAGATCCTGGCTCTGAGATTTCATTAGCTGCCGCCGTAGTTTAAGTCACCAGTCAGGTGCACCGATAGTGTGCTTTTTTCGGGTCCTGTTCTGCGATTCAATGTGACAATTTCAATGTATGCTCGTCGTAAATTCTCGCCAAGCGTTATCGACACCGACATCCTTGCTGCTGTTTCTGCTTCTGCCTTCCTTTTGCCGCTGGAGTTGGTCCTGTGTGTCACTCTTCTTGGCCGACTTGCAGCTGCATTGTTTATGTTCTCTGGCCCGGCTGGAGTCGTGTAAATTCTTCCCTTCATCTAATGGCAAATTTATTTGGTACGTAAACAGTTTTTTGGCAACAAGGCTCACAGGGATGTATCGGAGCGGAGTAGAGATTGGAGGATTTTGCTTCTACTCGGGGCCTTTGTATTGTCTGCCCTGCCGGGAGGATGGAGTGCAGAGTCAACTCGGAGAGCATGTAATGCCTGTGTCAGACTTAAATTGAATTCCTCTCCCAGCCGCTCTGCGGAGTGTGGCTAAGCCAAACTTGCTAATAATGCTGGCAGAGAGCTCCGGAACAGGACCGAAACTTTTCAAACTAAGCCAACAGGTTAGACATCGCCTCACTGAGTGATTGTCTGATTGTCTGACTGCTGGCTGGTTGTGCTGGCAAGCCAGGACTTGATCAAATTTCGTATGCGTGTGTGCTGCTCTTGTTTTCGGTTTAATTGCACAAATCCATTACGCATACGCAGTGTTGCCGCAAGCCCACACACGCACACATATACACAAAACACTGGCATAGACAAAGTGGCCAACAAAAAGCGAACAACAAAATTAATTTTTCTCAGCCGCAAAATTGAAACCGAACAGCGTCGAAGCGCGTCGGCAAATTTACACACCATTAAGTAGTTTACAAACACACAACGCACACGCACTCACAAGGTGTGTGTGCTGCACACCCACCCTCCCTCACACAGTCACCCGCTTTCACACACACCCACAAATGGCGAACGATCCACATGGATAGTCATTGTAATTTGATATTATGCTGCGAAATGGCGGCATGTGTTGCCTGATGGTGCACACAGCGCCTGGAGCGGCATCGCCATTGCCATCGGAATCAGAATCCCCCGGCTAAGGCAGATGATAGAGAAAATAAGTAAAGTAAAGTCGGCGAAATATGTATAATAAAATAAAACCCAATATCCGGGCCAAACGGGAAAGGAGTGCCTGCGCCAGCGAACTATTCAATTCGCTCATTTCATTAAGTTTCTTGTCGCACTCGAGCACTTGACGTTGACAACGTGCCGTATGCGCAATATGGGGGCATTGTAAGTAGGTGGAGCCCATGTTTATCAGGCCGCATAACGATGTGTCACTTGTGCGTGGTTTTGAATAGAGGGCCTGAGTCCGGGCTGTGGTCTGGATGGGCTAGGATGGGTTAGGATGGTTGGGATGCTCCGGAGCGAGGCTGGGTGCACACTGCATATTGATATGCTAATCGGGCTGGCAGCCAACAACAAGAGCAGCAGCAAATCGCTGGGCCCGTGCTTCGGCAAACGTGACTGCGTGTGTGTTTGTCCGCCTAATGGCACAAAGACAAAAGCACGGCACAGAAAAAGGCAAGAGCGCAGAGCGTGATGTCCAGGACCCGGGATCTGGGATCTGGGATCCTGCCTTTAGAGGTGGGTTGGCGCTATTAAGCGCATTATTTAGCCTTGGACACAATGGCAACACCCACACACGGCGACAGCAACAACCACACCACAGAACAACTGTGTAGATAAGCACTTTTGACGCTGTAATGGCTCCGCTGACCACTTTGTATCCTTGTGTAGCCATATGCTCGCTCGTCCCGCCACCACCTTCCCGCCGCTCGCTCTCTCTATCGCTCCCTCTCACACACAAGCACATCTAAAGTGCCCTTAAGTGTCCTGGGCAGGCCACATAAGCGACGACACCTAAGCAAAACACGCAAACAAGCAAGTCAAGCCAAGCCAAGTGCTTGTTGTCCTGGCCATTTGGCGTGAGAGTCGCTTCCATTGATATGCCAAAACTCTGTTCGGTTTCTGGCCATGTCTGCGGTTAGTTTCGGGCCTCTAACTAAGTCTAAGTCTGGGCGATTAAGCGGTTTCCTTCTCAGGTGACCGCCACAATCACATTACTTGAAGATTTTCACTTAAAAAAAAAGAGTATGATATTTTGTTGAATATTTAAGATGTTTTTAAGAGCTTATCTCAACATAATATAATTCTTCTGAGAAGATTTCACAAAAACCCCAATAATTCTGCCGAGATCGTAACATTCGTATAGTAAACGTCACATTACACTTTATGGGAACCTGAGAATGGGGACTCTTAAATCTGTATTGACTTCGGTATTGCCCAGCGACAAGTTGACTGTGCAAAACAATTTCCCGGTTTTAATAAAAGTAAACAACCCGGCTTAGTTTTGCAAAACCCCCCTAGAAATGGCATAAAATTGGGCAGAAAAGAATGCAATTTTCGTGCCTATTCAAAGGACAACGCGTATTACTCAAAAAGGAATTAACTTTTCCTTCCCATGCTCGCAAAGTACACCATTTCGGGGAGTGGGACCGTGCAGATGAGCTCACGTTAATCCCAAAATCTTCCCAAGTGCTGTCTGCCAAAAGCAACAACAAAGCCAGAAATAACAGATTCTATGCGAAAGAAGCACGCACACAAGTAAGCAGAGCGGGAAAGGGAAAGGGAGGCGGAAAGGGGCGGAGGAATTACGCACATTCTGGCAATGTACACAGTGGGCATGGTACATGGCTGCGTATACGCAATATGGCTCCACTTTCGTTTTAATATGAACGCTAATAGGCTAAGTCGGGATTTCTGGACTCGCTCCCACCCACCCTCTCTCACTGTCTCCTCGCACCATGTTTGGCCCCTAGGAACGTAATTTTCCCACAATTTTTGTTCACTTTACGCATGGGCCCAGACAATGCGAGACCGAATGAAAGGAACACTTGGCAATATGGTGCAGAAAGCAGCCAGCAGCAGTAGCAATACACAATAGCCAAGCCATTTTTATCGCTTTCTATGCCAGGGGCTTATGTTCTGCAGTTAACCAGAGAAGCCGCTGTAAGCCCCTCGGTGGGCACTGCGTCCTGTGTCATCTCCATCTCTACATCTCTAGCCATTTAATATGACTCTACTTAGGCAGACGCCCCCCGAAAAAGAGCGAAAACGAAGAAATCTTTCTCATATTATGCAAACGTCTTAGCAGGAGCAGTGACCCCCAATGACCCAAAGCCAGGGCATGCACATAAATAAACAGGAATACGTTTGTATTTTTGCGGTTGTACACTGAAATAACATGAAAATCTAGGGCTAAACTGTTAGTTTAGAAATAAGAATGAGCATCAATACGTTTCATTTAATTAATTAATTTTTTTGAAGTGATGATGATTTTTTTGAGCAGTAAAATTCTACCTAATATTTATTTAAGTAAATAACATAAAAATATAAATAATATGTAGCTTATCTTATACAAATATCTAGTTCAGTTTTGAAATATCAAATCAAATATCAAATTAATAATGCATTCTATTCAGTTTTCTCGGTGTACACTCGCCTTTACTTGTATGAACCTTCTTTCGTCGTTAACAAGCTTGCACTCTAATTTAGCAGGGAGTTCTATTGTGGCTATTTCTTCCTTTGTCGAAGGAGGATGTTTATCGTGGAATTTACGCCGTGTCCCTGCCGCTATAATTGGCTGTTAGGTCCGTTAAGATTGCGCTTCAATTTCAGATAGGTGACATTTCGTTGCATTTTAATGAGCTTCATTCCACGGGAAGCCGCGGAGCCACGCCACGCCATTCCATTTCATCAGAGGCTTATCGACTTATCTGTCGGCTGGTAATTGCGTGCTAAATTTTATGCTGACTCTGGCCAAAAGCCATCCGGCCCATCCACTCACCTAGGCCATAAAACGGCAAAACGCCGCCCGTCTGAGAATCTGTCTAAGCAGCAGGTTTTATGAATGCATGGAATATGTATGGCCTAATCAAAGTCAAAGCCAGTCAAATGTGTCTAAATAATTCAAGTGTTTCGAATAAACACATTTAACAGGTCGACGCCGAGCCAAAAGCCAGCCAAAGGGCAAAAGCAATTTTCGGCATTAAACAAAAAGTCAAAAAACCAGGAAAACGAAAAATAAAAAAATAAGAAACAGAAACGCTCAAACGGCAAAAGACCGCATAAATGATGCAAAGTATTCTTTTTCCTTTTCCCCCAAACAAGTTTAAACAAAAATCTCTTGTTTCGGGGTAATGAAACTGCAAGGAGCCGCCGCCGCCGCCGCCAGCAAGGACACAGGAAAGGCCCGCAAGAGGCATGGCAAGCCATGGATGGGGAAGGAAAACCAGCTTGGCTACACCTGCTGACAAAGACATTTACTCAAAAAGTTTTTGGCGGCGCATGGCGCAAAATAAAAGGCACAACAAGGTATGCGGCAACATCCACATCCACTTCTACTTCCACAAACTGGGACACCGGGGCACGACAAGCATTTCTGGCAAAACGCCCGCGCCCATTAAGGGAGCCCACAAAGGGTGCGTTTTTCATTACCATCGATGGGTGGCTGGTCGTGGGCGCTTGCTGGCTGCCTGCTCCTTGTTGGGAGGGTCTTAAAAACGCCGAGTAAAAGGCAACAAAAGTCAAGGATACTGTCAAAAACTGCTGGCGGGCATTTCCTCACTTTCCATTTCACTTGTCCTTGCAATCGCCCGACTCCCACTCCCACTCCGACTCCGAGTCCGCCGACTGTTGACTGTTTCTTTCTTATGTTTTCCCTTTTTTGGATTTAATTATTTGGGTTCCTGCGGGCAATGCCCCGCACAAAGCCGTAACCGAAAATAAAAATAATAAAGGAAGTGTTGTCGTTTTTATTTGTATTCCCTTTCAGGTTTTAACTTTGAAATGAGCAACGAACGGATTCCTCCAGGCCTCGCTTCTGCTCATTTATTTAAATACAATTATTTGTGCCTACAGCAGCCATGGTTCAATTCATTTATCATTCAATTTGTTCACTTAATTAAACTGCATTTAGTGCCGAACTAAATTTGTTTGTTTATTTGTGTATCTTAGGCAATTGGACGAAAGAGCGGCAGAGTGGATAGTCGGCCACAATAGTGGCCACAATGTGCCGAGCCAGGTGAAATGCAACAATAAATAATCCTAATTAAATCGAAACTGAATGGATTATTATAAAAGCAAACAAACATTAATATACAATTTAGTAAGATAATAATGCAAAGTCAAAAACTAGAATGAGGCATGATGAAGGCTAAACCATCAAAAAATAAATACCGACTGTGTTCTTAGTAAAATTCTTCGTAATATCGGGTTTCCAATTTAATATTTTTTAAATAATTTCAATTTAATTGGATTATTTAGTCCCTGTGAAATATATATATATTTTTATCTAACGTTTCGAATAACTCTCTGTCTCGCCTATCATTCATATTGATGGCTTAAATATAGCTTGACAAGAAATATAAACATTGCTGCTCATAAATGGCAAACCACAAATGCCAGTTGAAATGTTTCTGATCAAATATTTTGTGCTGCCCATCGGAGAGTATTTAATGAATTGGCTAAAAAAAAAAGCAATTTAAAATTAAAGTTTTCTTAGTAAAATTATCAGCAATAACGCAATGCCACTTCCCCTAAGCTACTTCACTTAACCCCGAATAGAAGTCAATTAAGATTATATTGAACATTACAAAATGAAATATTTCAATAATACAATAGGCTGGTGAAATTGTTATGTATGGTTATGGAAAATTGTGGCTAGATGGAAACTCCTTACAGTTGAGTGCAACTGACCCCACGGCTAATTAGCAACACGCACTCACTTGCACTTACACTCACACACACCTGCGAGTGCCCCCATAACGACAGCTTACAATTTAAGCTAATTACGTGGTGCACGTGAGGCTATGATTTAGCGTTTAGCATTGCAATTAAGCCGACAACTGGCCGACGGGCCGAAAGCAGGGATCGGAGTCGGGATCCGGGCACCGGGCACCGGGCACCGGTGGACGGCAGTTGGTAGCCCTAACTAACCTTATCATATCAGAGGCAGCACGCAAAGCGACTAAGTAGAGTGTGTCAAACCATAATGGACAAGGACGACAATAAAACCGAGAGGAGAACATATTCCGGCAAATAAAAAACAAAAGCCAATGCCCCGTTGACAAGCGGGAAAGGCCAAGAGGAAGGCCCAGAGCGGCTCAAGGATACTCTTAGCCAAAATGCGGATGCGTGCACGCAGGACGTTAGTGAGATTAGTTACGAGGGCGTTGCCAAAGAAGTGCAACAATTAAATTTAATTACCAATCTCATAAATATGCCATGGCACAACAGCCCACTGCCCACTCCACTCAAACGAATGCAATTGGCCTGGCAAAATAATCAAATAACCGGAAAGCCCGAGCCCGGCGCCCGAGAGCGATCTACAACAGTCACCCGACCGAATGCCGACCCAAAAACCAGTCAACCAACGTGTAAATTACCACTGCACAAATTAATTATTCAAATGTGCACACTCGAATGACTAAACATACGTCGCATCTGGGCCTCCGAGTGTGCATGCGAATGCGAATCTGATTGGGAGTGTGGGCCTTGGTATTATCCATCCGAAATTGCGGCCGTTGCAAAGGGAAGCTTCAGCGGCAAAGGCAACGGCATCCTAATTAGCCCTAATAAAGCGACTTTGCATGGATTTCGGTCAAGCGCAGGCTGGCTAACCGAAATTGTAGCATAATTTGAAGCCGGCCAAATACTGTGAAATCAAGCGTCAAATACCAGAGTGAATTTATACACAGGAGGCATAACTCCACTTTCAGGATGCTTGCCATAGTTCTTCCAACCATAACCATAACCATCTCCATGAACTATCACAATTTTTGGCCCACAAAATATATTAAAGAGAATCCTTGAGGGGTTGTAGAAATAATAATCGATACAAACATTTACATATTTTGATATATTTTTAAATATTGTCATTGGATTTATAGGAAGCTTTTGAATTGTATTTAAACTTTACATTCTAATTTGATTCTAATTGATATATTAATTTACTTTATATAAATTTGACAAATTAAAAATAAAACATTAAAGTTTTCGAAATTATAATCTTAAATCATAAAGAAAAGACAACTTCTTATACTCGAACTTCCTTCGCTGAAGATTTCGCACGTCCACCTAGGGAAATATTGACAATAAGAGAAATCGTGGCATACTTTTCTGCACCGCCAGCAGAATTAGCCATTAGCAAATCAAAGATTGTGTTTACCCCCAGGTAATTCTCTAGCCATGCTTCCTGCCCGAAGACGTTTTCATATTTTCACTATTTTCACGCTCATTATGCGCCAGGCAACGCTCATTGCCTCGATTCTTGGTCCTTGGTTCTTGGTTCTTGGCCCTCTTACAGCAATTACCTGGGCTGCCCTGCCTGCTGCTGCCACTGCTGGTAGCTCATTTTTATTTTCCTTCTCGCGCTACGATTCCTGCCACATTTATTTTACTTACTCGCTGCTTCTACAATTTCTGTTTCATTTTTATTTGTCCTTTTTTTTTGTATTTTTGCTTTTTCAGCTGGCCACAAACAAAGGAGGGAAGAGAAGAGCGTGGCTCGGCGTCATAATGAGCTCAAATTTATTGGGTCATTTGGAAAAATACGAGAAATCTACTGCGGCTCCTCTCTTTATACGAGGCATGGACATTCCTTATTTTGCTTTTGCCATTTAGCCAGAAATTTTAACATCAAGCAAACACACACAGGGCAAATAGAACCGTGAACCAGAAAGGGAAAACGAAGGAGAAGCCGAAGCAGTTGCTTATTATGGCATCTAGACTCCATTCTCCTTTCGTTTATTTTTTTAATTAGTCAATAGTTGAGAATGGCGCAAGCTCTGGATAGCCAAAGCAAAAACTATATTACCTTGGTGAGTCCGCGTATCATTGTGAAGAGAAAATGAACTTTGAAATGGGTGAGGTGAGCTGGAGAATTACCCGAAAAGAACCTAATTCATATTTATAGGTGAGGGAATTTGAAATATAAAGAAATGAAGCCAAGGATAACGACAGAAATGATAATGTTCGAATAAGAGGATCAAATTAGTTATTCAACTTCAAACTTTTTGCAGTCCCTTAAGTGCAATGTGTGCTTTAACGATGTCGACGCTCTTTTATTAGTGGAAACAGAATAAACTAATAAGTAAGAAGCTTAAAATTAGATACTCAAAAGCTACCAATATGCGAAGATGACACAATATCTCACAGAGATTATCGAGATTATTTGTGAGTTGCTACTACTTTCCCACATTTGTGTGTACTTAAGCTGCTGCCTTAGTGACTAAGTAACCAACTATGTATGCCCAGACTCGCAAGTCTATTAATCTCTCATCCGGCAAATACAATTTGTAATTAAATGTCGGCAATTAATTATGAATTCCAGCCCGTGTGGCGAATGAACTGAAGCGTTCTATGCTCTCCTGCCAGACTTCACATTTATCAATGGCAATAGCAGGAATAGAGGCAGGACTGGGACTGTGATTTTGACTGGGACCAGGAAGTGGAGAGAACTCGGGAGCGGTAGCAGGTATTGACTAAGGACCAATCGATGCACGGACAATTGAATTAAAGCCAATTGCAGCCAGTGCGTGCATGGGACTCGACATGGCTCGTTTTATTGTTATGAATTATGCTTGTTGTTATTACCGTCCATGCCAATATAGGCGGCCATATACATGGAGCGGCTGGTTAGCTGCTTGTCTGTGGTACGCCCAGCCCCTTGGACCCGTGTGGATGCAACTATTTACATTATTCCATTATTATGGAATATTTTCGTAATACCATTTTGGCCGGTGTGTGTGTGCGTGTGTGCTGATGTGTTTGTGCGGTCATGTTTAATTAACCAAATTTATGTATGAATGCTTTAAAACAATTACCAAAACGGCCACGCCCACTCGCCCCCAGAAACATGAGCTGTGCGCTCCGAGTTTGAATTTGGAATTTTGAATAACAATCGGAACTTAATAGAGTTGCCTGGCTCTGCCTGCTCCTATATTAAATTGCATTTTGTCCGCGCCGTTTGGGGTCATGGGAATTAATTGTGCCTGGTCAGGAAGCGGGATCCGGGATCCAGGATACGGGATACGGGATCCTGGGGTCCTGAATAATGGCTGCCGAATCAGGCCAACCGACGAGTGCCGCCCGATAAATATAAATATGAATGTCTTTTAACTATTATGCCACGAGATTGCTGTGGCTTTCGAGCGCCTTTAATTATTTAACCATTATGTGCGTTGACTTATTTATGCCTTTGTGAGGGTGTGAGCGCCAGAGTGTGTTGATTGTACTATATGCTGGGTGTTTGCTCCTCCATATAGCCTCTGCGGCCGGTCGAACTTATTTATTGATATGTCTTTCGTTTTTAAGCCCCAACTGCTGGCCGCAGTATTTAAACGGAAATTAAAGTTGCCTATATATTGGAGGGGGTGTGTGCGTGAGAAGCAAGCGTATATTTATGAATGCTTTAAAACCAATTTTCACCCCAGATACATTGAAACACTTTACGGCTCTCTGCCCTGCAGCATATTATATTAAAATGATTTTTCACCTGGTTATCTGATTTTATGAAGGTAAATCAGAGGATATGCTGAAAATTTAAGGAAAATTAGCCCACCACCACGATTTTTCTATCGAAACAAATTACTAAAAATCCTATATATAAATTGTATTTCATTAAGGAATTAAAGCTGTCAGCTTAATATGAGTTAATGCCTGTGGCCATCAATAATTCATATAGATATCAATCGGTTAAGCCGGTGTGGCATATTATGCGAGTAAACGAACTGTGATTGTCACATCGAGAGCTTTGGTTTTTCCTTTGGATTTATGCCATTTCAATCAGATCCGCTCGATGTTTTTGCAACTGGCGCATAATTGTTTTCTATATAAACTTCAATTTTACACAGTGTTTCAAACCTTTTGCAATTTGCAATTTGCCATGGCCCAAAGCCTACGGCAGATGACAATTTATGGGAAAAAATGATAAGCTCGATGCGAAGAGAAATAAAATAGAACGTGGACAGCAATTGAAGTGCGAAAACACAGCATACATATTTTTAATTAATTGTTAAAAAATACAAACAATAAAGCGGAGACCAACAAAAAAACAATTCAGAGTGATTGCGAAAATCGCATAGCTTTATTTTATATTAATTATGCAGCTGAATGATTGCAACTCGGCCATTAAATATGCGGCCAGAGACAGAGCATTGAGCAACAAAAACAATGCCTGCAATTAAATTGTGCAATTGCCTTATTTCCTGAATGCCGCACGTCAACGGGGATACACTTGGATGTGCATATGAATAATTGTATTAAGGACTCGTCCACCCCCCACTCTTCGCTCGGACTCGACTCTCAACAGGTGACGGTACTTACCTCACATGAAAATGGGTCTGGTCACAATTCTGTTGCTTTTGGGTCTTTTAGCCTGGCTAAGCACTTTGACCCGATTGTTCGTATGTTTATTTGTTTGCTTGGCTTTATTTATGGCTCGTTTGGCTTGGAACACACACTCTGGATAACCGGGGGACACACATAGGATACGGATACGTCACTTTAATATGCGACGTGTCTATACCGTCGTGGAGTCCTAATTTAAAATGCGGCACAATTTTCGTGAGCAAATATTTAAATATTTAATTTACGGTGCTGATTGTTTACATTTGCTTTTGCGGTGGCTGTTATTTTTCACTCTTAATTTAATTAAAAATCTTCGTCTTGCTGTAGCTTTTCGTTTTGTGTTTTTTTCGGCTAATCACAACTCCTGCTAATTATCGTTGTTGGGGAGCCAAAGAAGTTGCTAAAATCTTGGCTAGCGGTTTGGGAAAAACGATTTTTCACGTGAGAGAGACAATGCGAACGGCGGTAACGGTGAGAGAGCGCGATAATAACGGTGCAAGTAACGGCAAAGGTCCACCCGAGAGATACAATCGAATCAGAACCGAAGCCCGCGAATCGCGATTTTCCTTGCCGGTTAATCCCGCACAATGACTTGATTTTTGCCGGTTATAATGTAGTTTCTAAGATGGATCAATTTGCTGTTCACTTCCTATCCACGATAGTAAAAATACACAGAGTTTAAGAGCTGATTTACCAAAGATCCTTCAATAACGTAGTTTCTCGACTTGAGTTTTGTATATTTCAATCCTTCGACAGTCACTTTAGAGTATTTCCAAAGTTGAATTCACGATGATCCAATAATTCGAATAACTCTTGATAGAACTCTTGGAATAATTCAATTTTTACTTTATTTATTTTACTCTTCGGATGGCAGTGGGACGTGGCACAACCGACTGCTGGCGCGTTTCGTTTAGGACTGAAGAACCGCTATTCCTCATGGTTCGTCGCACGAAGGCGCCCGAAGCTGCGCTCGGCAACCACTCGTTGATTCAACAGTTAGCCGAGGCGCCGCACCCGAGTGCAGTGGGTGGTTTGGGGGTACGTACGAACGGCTAGCACAATATAATTGGTATTACAGCCAGTGCTGCCACTTTTTGAGCAAAAAAAAAAGCGGTTTTTGACTCTAAAGGAATTTAAAA
>JAEIHY010016659.1:0-10472 GCA_018904565.1 Drosophila tsacasi
AAGTGCGCGGCAAATACAAAAAGTCACGGACTTATCAAACGACCCTCGTATTAATTAAGATCAATAGCTGCAATGGCCTTCCGCTCGGCTGGGTGGTAACAAATATGTACAAAACATCAACCATCGATTTTTTTGAAAAATATATCGATATCAGATATCGTAAAACACTCGTCACTGTTCACCAATCTCACCCACTAGAGCTGGAGAAACATCGATGTTTCTCAACATCGATGCATCGATACATAGAAGTTATTTTCAAAAAAGATTTTCGCACTTTTTTATAAGTATTTTTGGAAAAAAAACAAACTATATGTTTATTAGGAAAATTATAATTTATTTGGAGATTCATTTATCAGTCAATTATGCTTCAGTCAATTCAAAATGGAACTTAAAAACTATTTTGAGATCTACTGTCAATTAAGAAATAAAAATTAAAATAAATTATAATAAGCCAAATAAAACTTAAACAATTTGAGTTCAACTTATTCAACAAAAACAAATTACTAAAACTTAACTATTTTGTTAACCACTGGTTCTTACAAAATTGAAAAACATCGATGTATCGATGTATCGTCGATGTTTCCTCCAGCTCTATCACCCACCACTAGTGACCGTTTCTTGTATATTAGGACTATGGTATATTTTGAAGCTGAAATTGGCCCGAAAGCACGGTAAAGGTATGATGCAATTCGTGGACCATGTTCCTCTTCACAAAGGCGAATCTCATACGCATTTTGGCCGGCGCAATATGCTTGTTGTTGGTGCTTAACTTTGTGGTCTTCCGATCCGACGGAGCCAGCGGCACATCCCTCAGCAAGCTCAGGTGAATCTCGGAATATTCCGATAAGATTGAGAAGGCGCTAACTGCTTAACCCCCTGCAGCATTCGGCGCGTGCACAAATATGCGCATATCTATGGGAACACCAGCAGCTCCAGCAGCAGTGGAGGAGGCTTCGCTAGGCTGCCTGCCGCTCCGCTTGCTTTGTCCAAGGACAGGGAGCAGGAGAAGGAGCGGGAGCAGGGAC
Organism: Drosophila tsacasi; assembly: GCA_018904565.1. Taxonomy (NCBI): domain Eukaryota; kingdom Metazoa; phylum Arthropoda; class Insecta; order Diptera; family Drosophilidae; genus Drosophila; species Drosophila tsacasi. The sequence continues at coordinate 1,026 of JAEIHY010016659.1, forward strand.
TGCATGGCGCACCCAACTCCACCTTAATGACTGTGATTGCGATTGCAAACTTTACTTCCATTCCACAAGACTTATTGCGTTTCCCGCTGAGCACGCACAAGCCGTTGCCAACGTTGGGACTGAAATCCACTTCCGCCCTCCTCCTAGCCAACTGCACTGATCCCGATCCCCGCGATGGTGAGCTCGAGTCCTCCTAACGATACGATTAAGCTAAGCTAGCCTTTCCTGCAGGCGGACCCGTTACTCCCAACACCACTCTAGAATCGTTGGATGTAATCGAGGCCGAGCTGGGACCACTGCTGCGCCCTGGCGGCGCCTTCCAACCGGACAATTGCAACCCGCAGCACCATGTGGCCATTGTGGTGCCCTTTCGCGATCGCTATGCCCATCTGTCCGTCTTCCTGCGCAACATCCATCCGTTCCTTATGCGCCAACGCATCGCATATCGCATCTTCATTGTGGAGCAGACGAACGGCAAACCGTTCAATCGTGCCGCCATGATGAACATTGGTTACTTGGAGGCCTTAAAACTGTATCAGTGGGATTGCTTCATATTCCACGATGTGGATTTGTTGCCACTGGACGATCGCAATCTGTACAATTGCCCACGTCAGCCGCGGCACATGTCCGTAGCGATAGATACGCTGAATTTTCGGTGAGCGCCACGGAACATAGATAAGATGGGAGGAAATAATAATTGGATTTTTATTGAAGGTTGCCTTATCGATCCATATTCGGCGGTGTGTCGGCCATGACACGTGAGCACTTTCAGGTGGTAAATGGGTTCTCCAACTCGTTTTTCGGCTGGGGCGGTGAGGACGATGATATGTCCAACCGGCTGAAGCATGCCAATCTATTCATATCAAGGTATCCCGTCAACATAGCCCGCTACAAGATGCTGAAGCATCAGAAGGAGAAGGCCAATCCCAAACGGTGAGTCGGAAACTGAAGTTTCGCATTCGAGTTGTAAAATTATTACTCTCTCTCCTGCAGCTATGAGAACCTGCAGAATGGCATGAGCAAGATAGAACAGGACGGCATCAACTCCATTAAGTATGCGATTTATAGCATCAAGGAGTTTCCGACCTTCACTTGGTATTTAGCTGAGCTAAAGAACTCCGAGCGCAAGAGCTAGCCTGTGCAATATAGAAGGAATGTGCAGTATGCAGTATGTACAAAGGACAACATTACTTTCACGAACATAGTCTCTTTTTAAATAGAAGAACAAGAAGATTAGGGGGAAGCCCGCCCCTTCTACCTTATATATATAGACACACATATTGTGTAGTATGGTAGCAAGTCCAAGTAACTATACTTGTAGTGCATATACTTTTTAATCCATCATTTAGCTTCGATTCGAACTCAGCTGAAAACCAATATAAGAACTCGTCTCTCCGTAGCAATACTCCTAACGTTCCACTTATCAACAGTGCTCAATGATACCTAATTATTATATATTTCTTTTGTTTGTTTGTTTTTCTTGTTTGTGTTTTGTTTAATTTTGTATTTTATCAGACTTCTCAAAAAAAAAAAAGACATACCTAACACCTACACTCCTTCAAGGTGAAAATGTAGATATTACTTTTGTGATATGCAAATTGTTATTCGATCAGAACCGATTTATACCAAAATAAAGAACTTTTACTATACCAAAAAACACGATATGCCTCCATGTCCATCCATTCAAAAAGATCATTGCTTCTTCGTTTGTTAGATGTCGTTTTTTTATTATTATTATTATTATGGTTACTACGTGTATTAGAGGATAGTATGTATGGCTCCATAAGGACTGCTTTGACAATTAAGTCGCAGCTTAGATATGGTTTATATTAGTCGGAGTTTTAAGGGCGCTGGCGAAACAAGTAATATTATATATAGTAGGTTCCATAGAGTAACCGTGGGGGTAATGGCTAGGAGAATTGGATTCCGCATGGCTCATTTATTAGTGTTTTGGCATTACAGTTAAAACAAATTGGCAATCGAGTAACTTTTCTGGGCATCTTTACTGGGCATCAAATGCTTGAGCAACGGAAATTTGCAAAACCGGATCCGGAAAATAAGTATAACAACAACGACGCGGGCTTCACAAATTATATACATAGACAATAATAACGTACGTAACATATAGATATAGACACAACACACATTGTAGAGTTTACGCAACCAATTAGTTGGCTAAAAAATACCCAATAGAAGTTAGACGACACGAATAGTAGAGAGCAATTAGAGCAGGGCAGGATTTAGCGTTAGAATATTAGAAAACCTATGTACAAGTTACGAAACGATCTCTCTACATGATGGAGCAGGGCATGGCACAGCAGAGGGGCAGGCACACGGGCACCACGGCGCCACCGGACTTGGTTTTCGTCTTTGACTTCGAACCGGACTCGTACTCGTACATTCCAGAGCCCTTGGCCCAGCGACCCTGCAACCAGACGATATATAAGTAGGGGATACATCAAGGATATGTTGATTAAAAACTCACCCCGGAAGCGGATCCAGCGTGCATCTCCTCGCGCTTCATCACAATGGTGTCGTGTCCGGGCGGATAGTACACCTCCTTGCCGGCCTTGTTAACCGATGGCACGTGCTGCTGGTTGGGCGAGGCCACTGCGGTTTCGATTTCACGCTTACGCACCGGCGTCTCGATATCCCCGCGATCCACATGGTCAGTTGTCTGGAATCGCAAAAGATAAGAGGTAAGTGAACTTCGTGGAGGGGCAACAAAAATAAACGACGACGATTAGATCTTATCGCCTACTAACTATTCTTAGAAAAGCCAAATCAAAGCGTTTATTGTGCTACCATAAAGGTTTTATCAGTAGGAACTTTTTTATGGCCCAATCAATAGCCATATCACTACTATTTTTATGGAGCGTGCCGGTTTATTTACAAACAATTCTATCTCTGAATTATCTTTGCGTTGGAAGCAAGCAAACAAGCCTCATTAAGGATTTGCTCCTGATTGTATTTACTTAAGGCTTGATTTGAAGTGTAAATTACTTAATAATATTAAATAATATAATTTAAAAGTACTCTAATCAAGCTGAGTCTCTAGAGACAGTGTAACCCAGACAGAAATACTCTTTAAAATTATAATTCTTAACCTTTATCGGAATTAAATCAAACTGCTTTTAATGGAAATCTATGAAACATTAATCATATTTATGTACTTACCGTCGAGAAGGACTGCATCAGATCATCCACGCGCTGTGGAGGATTGCCGTTCACCGGATATTCGACACCATCCACGGGGAATGGCGATGGTGAGCCGTAGTCAGGACCACGACGGTTGTTCGTGTTGGTGGTCGAGGAGTATTTGTAGCTGTACGTGGACGTGTTTGGCGGATAGCCATTTCCATGCGGCGACTGTGGTGGATACGCATTGTTGGGCGGCAGCTGCTTGAGCGGAGCGGATTGCGGCAGGCCAGGCTCATAGGGTCCCACCCCGTTGGGTGGACCATGGATGCTGTTCACGGTATTCGAGGTCTCCGTCTCCTTGTAGTAATAGCGATTCACTCCCGGCTGCAGCGGAGGGCTGTGCGGTCCACCATAGTTGGGACTGTGAGCCGGACCTTGCGGTGGATAGCGCTGCTGCTGTGATGGGGGCAACTCGTTGACTGTGTTCACGTGGTCCGTCTTGTGGATATTGTAGATGACGGTGCGATTGCCGGGCGGTGTACCCACAGGACCCGGTCCCAGGGGCAACTGGCGCGGCTGTGGGCTCACGCCACGCGTGGTGGTCTCCTTATGCTCGCGGATCTCGTACGACTGGTTGGAGACCAAGGGACGATCATTGGGCTTGTTCAGCGTGGAGTAGCTCTCCGTGTTGTAGACGACAGTCTGAGGCACATGTGAGGTATGGGGGATCGGCGACAGCTGCGAGAAGTTCTGGCTGGAGGTGTTGTGGCTCTCGTGGAGCTTGTAGCTGCTGCTTAGCGTATTCGAGTTGTTGAGCGTGTTGGTGTGAGTGCGGTTAATGGTGCTGGTGTTGCTGCCGGGCCCAGTGGCCGGGATTTCGTAGGTGTAGGTCCGCACCGTGGTGGTCACTTTAGTGCCCGGAGCGGGTAGGATGCCATCGCTTAGGGCGATGTCCTGCAGCTCCTTGTCGATGGTGGTGCCGCTGTTCAGTGTCTGGATGGTGCTAGTGGTGGTTCCAGGCAACAGTTCCACGTTGTTGTTAATGGTGCGGTTGCTCTCATAGATCTTCTTGCTCTCGTACTGACCACCGACTGGAGAGTGGGCTAAAAATAGAAGGGGAATTTATTGTAAATAAGAAACATGGGACTTAAATCCATGGCAAGACTCACCCAGCGTATAGGGCTTCTCCTTGGTCTGGTATTCATCGCGCTTCAAGCTGGAATACTTGGCCGTAGACTGCAGAGTGCTATAATCGGTGGGATTGAAGGTCTCCACGTCATCAATGAAGGGCTGCTGGCCTCCAGAGCCCGAGTGTTTGGTGGTCTTAACCACACGCGTAGTCCTTGTCACTGTGCCCGCAGGATCGGTGCGTTCACTATAAAATATTAAGTTGAAAAACCATTAAAAAGTGAATAAACCTAATATGAGACCAGCTATACTCACAGCGTTCTGTAGGATGTGCCATTGCTGGGCAGGAGATCGCGATCTCTGGTGCTGATCTGGCGCTCCTGCTTCAGATCCTCCAGCAAAGCATCCAACTGATCAATGTTCTGGTCGGGAATCTTGCTCTGATAGGACAAATTGTTGTCGCCAGAGCTTGAGTATTGATAGGAGGACTTCTTATAGGCATAGTTATTCTTGTCGCCCTAAATTTAAGTAGAAGTAAGTAAGGGTACGAAACCTAAGTACTCAGTTGATCTTACCCTGCCCCATTTTGAGGGCTTGTTGTCCCTTGACGTGGATGAGTAATTTTCCGAACTGCTCGAGTACTGCATTTCCAATTAGTTTTTTGCTGAAACGGAAACGAGAATGAACTATCTATCATTCATAAATTATTCAAATTCTACGTGTGAGTAACTCAAGCAAGTCGTGGGTGTCTGCGCGACACGTAATCACGGATTGTGACCCCGAATGGCACGCAGTCAGGCAGGTGGATTCGTCGATATCTGTTTCAGTTTCAAGGCAGTTCAACAGAATCCCAAGTATTTTTTTCCCACCCACGCAACCCCCATATAAAAATGGCCACATTCGGCATTGTGAAGTGAGAACTTTTGGCGCATTAATGGAGGCTTAAGTCATCTGAAGTGGGCATCACTCGAGCACACAAAGCGCGGCATGGAATTGGAATGCCAAACAACAATGAGCACAGGCGGGCGGAGGTGGCTGTCAGCCGAAGATGAAATGCTCTGGAAAGTGGCAGAAGAGTTCTGCTCAAAGGTTGGTTCGGCACTTTAGGTTGCTGTTATAAGTCTGGGACTTTACTAAGTTCTAGAGAATAAATCTATATAAACTTTAAGTAAAAATATTCAAAAATAAACTAATGATATAAGATATTTCTAACTCTTATACTTATGTATTTCCAAGAATAACGCTGAAGCTTTTGCTAGTTGCATCAAAAACAAGATTGTTTTCCCATAAATAACAGACTTTATTGATTTTTAAAAGTATTCATTTAACTTGAGAAGGCTGCAAAATGTTACGTGCAAAAGCAGATTAATGTTATTTTTATATTTACTTATTTATGCTTTTTAACTGGATAAAAAAAAAATGTTACCTAAATAATTGTATTTACTCATTTTTATAAAATAATATTTCCCTTTTAAGTCTTAATACCCTTCGTTAGGGAATCCTTAAAAAATTGCCTGCATTGATTTTCAGAACTGGCACAAAAACAAACACCAACACACACACTCTTACGCGGAACAGAAATAAAAGGCAAAAAGTCGAAATTTCAATGTCAAACTGGTTTTCACTTTCGGCGTGTCCTTAAACTCCTTTTTTGTCTGGGTGCATATACATACATATGTTTGTATGTATGTGGGGGGATATAATGCAAGTATGTGTTCAGTTCGGCTTAATTTGTTTTTGCGACTGCCTTAACGATTTTCAGCGATAACCTTGGGGAGAGAGATAGAGAGACAGAGAGATGGGATGATGCAAAATGCGAGAAGAGTACAGAAGCGAAACACAAGGATGACCGTTCCGTTGATGATGTCATCAGGCGAGACATAAAGCTTTTTCTGACAGCAACTGCATTAAACGTCAACGAAACGTAACTCTGAACTGGCTTAAGTAATCAAATCAAGGCGACGACGCTAAATAAATCACCTTTGAATGGGGATCTGGGAATCTGATGGATACAGCGCGCGCCATATGGTCAGCAGAACTACAGATACTAATAACGAGGCATGATAACCTCACGTAAGCAAAATACACGCATAAAATAACATAATATAAATAAAAGGCCAAATCTAATTGAAGCCGCCGCCAGCTCTGTCTCTCTCTTCCTAACTTTGTCTCTTTCTCTCCCTCGCACCCACCCACCGATCATAGCACGTTTTTAGATGTTTCTCCTGGGTCTCGCTTTTTGGCGACAAAAAAAAAAAACAACGCGGAGAAACAGTGAGACAGAGAGAGAGAGAGACGAAATAAATTTGCGGAGAGAAATAGATAGAGAGCAGAGCGCGTGTGTTGTTTTTGCATATGTCACACACACAAAGATGCTAACTTAAACACAACACATGGACACAGGTCAAAAATGATCTCATATACGGCGGTCGGATCGAAGCTCTGCGGAAACATGTTGCTGTCTGGCAATTTTTTGCGTTTACGTTAACCCTTAGTCTGCTAACGTGACGTATACGTAATGTAATGGAGTTACTCCATTTTAATAAAATTCAAATTATCTGGATTGAAATCAAATGTAATTATTTTCTTTCTTTTAAATTTAATAAATATATAAATACGTATTTATATGCACAAGTAATATTCTATAAAGTTGTCCAATTTTTTTAAGGGAAGACATGCATATGTAACTCCATTATATTACGTATACGTATTATAATACTGGAAGCGTATAAGATATCAGAAAAAACTAAAAATAAAGATTCAAGACCCAGTGGAATCTTTTAAAAGCATACAATTATTTTTCGAAAACAAAACGGTTTGTTCGTGTGTTTTGAAAAAAAGTAAATATTTGAGGGGTCGTTTCCACAGAATTATATGAGTTTCGGAAACGCCAAAAATAATGAATCATTTTGCTTTTAATACTTTTTCTATGGGAATGCTTATTTTTATATCCTGTAAAGATTCAGTCACTGAATGAAACGAATTATGAATTTAATTTAGCTTCCAAAATAATATTTATAGGCCTGTGTTCTAATTGAATGCATACAACATTAACAGTTTAACTTAAAAATTTAAAATCTGTAGAATCTTATTCATATGCTTATATTCTGAGACTCCGAGGGATAAATTGTATTCCATTGCAATTATTTTGTTAAAAACATCTAATTAATATCACATGATCGTGTGCTAATTTTATACTTTGTTGTTTCTTTTGGGGGTGCGAAGGTTAAACTTTGGCAGTAATTAATATAATTACCTGAATATGTTTGCTATGATCTTTTCATATCAAAAATTCTTATACTAAAATGTATCTCAAAATTCGTTACATTAAATCGAAGTCGAGTATTTCATTACATTCCTTGGGTTAACTAATTGGAGTGGGCGTGGTTTTTGGTAGGGGAGAATATCGATCTGATCTGCGATCGCTGTGAAATGCCAGAGATCGCATACGTAGGCAATGAATGGCAAACATATCGTAAAATAAACAAATCGCCACAGAACGAGTTTGGAAATGGGCGAAAAAAAGCGAAGGTGTTGTTTTGTCGTCGTCGTCGCCGTTCTGTTGTTAAAAAACCGAAAATCCGAAAACGAAAACGTAGGCGAAATTTAATGTCTATATATGCGTCTATATTATGTACTATATAGGCAATGTATCATTATCTATATGTGGTTCTAGCACGAGTGTCTGTATATCTGTGTATCTGTTGAATTGCCAATTTGCGACACCCACACAATACAAAAGCAAAATTCAACACAATCCACGAGTTCAAGCCAAGCGGGCATAAACATGGTAACGACGCCGTTTGAACTTGGCTAACTCAAACGAAAGTTTAGTTGATACACCGATACAGTACACGGATACAGATACAGAGAAACAGAGAGCTACAAGCGAATTTCCGAAACACTTTTCCTTCGGACTTTTGCCGTGTATATGAAAACAAATAATTCTATTTATAGTTCACTGCCACTGTTCTTTCAATTTGAATACTGCGCCGTCTGTTTTCGGTTCCGCGAGGCAAATAAATCGAGTGTACATGAATCATCTGGCCAAGAGAAGCGCTAGCGCTACAGCACAAGATAGAAGATACACACATATCTCTTCTTAGGATGCGTTTTTCTGCCTTTTTTCACAAAATTTCACCTCAAAAAAGCGTAAAGTACTGCTGGCACACGACGACACGTAGGGAAAACTCGTTTGCTCTGGTGTTTGTGTGTGCTTTCTGAGCTCCTCTTTCCAGTTCAATAGACGAAATCAGCCCACTCACTCACTCTCACGCTCTAACACACACACTTGCTCAATCCCTCCAGCTCGCTCTTGTACGCATAATTGCAGCACTCACTGTGCACTTTTCCAAAACTCCAAAAACGCAGTATTTGCTGTTGTTGTTGTTGTTGCGGCTGCTCACTGGAAATGGTAAGGAGAAAACTCGGTGGGGTTGTGCTTTGATGTATTAGTGTTGTTATTCGATTGCGATCCAAGCACAATTGTAACGGTATATCGCGCAGTGTAAGAGTTTGTGAGTCTGTTAACGGAATTCGGATCTTGACGCGTCGCTAGCTCGTGCAGTACTACTGACTGAATCCGCACTTGCCATGCCACCAGCGATCCAACAATCCCATACGATCCCCATCAGTGGTGCCCGTATAGCTTTTTGAAAAAGTATCTTCCAATTTAAAAAATTTGTTTTTGCGTTTGGGTTCTAACAACTTTCCTGGCAAAATTTTTAATAGGTTAAAAACAACGTTTTTGCTATAGTATGATAACTGTAGGAAAGTATAAGACTATGTATGGTTTACTGGGACATCCCTGCTAAATTAAGTAATTTTATGCTTTTAGAAGAATTTCGTTCCATTAACAGATACCAAAATATATCCAATATTACATATAAGTAACATATAAACTTATTAACCCGTTTATTTAGCTATTTTACAGTCTGATCCGGAGACGAACCTCGGACCTGTTCGCCGCCATAGAGCATCTCGCGACCTCTCTCAGTTGTTGCCAAAGCTCCGCAAGAGCTTTGCTCTCTTTAAATAAAACTAATTGATCGAACAATAGCAAGTGTTGATAACGAATTTTAAATACACTTTAGGAACTCTATTGTTTTATTTAACATATGGGACATTCTTTTATAAATCGTACAGCTTTTTTTTCGTCACAATTCAGATTCATGTCAA
>JAEIHY010016661.1:0-30660 GCA_018904565.1 Drosophila tsacasi
TTCACTGCGTTGCAAACTTCTGACTAAAATTATAATACCCTGTAAGGGTATAAAAACACAAAATGGCGGAAATATAGCCGATCACGTTGACAGCGTAGGCTGAGATGAAGTTTGCGGGCGTCAACCTCCTGTGTTTATTTTTCAGCCGTAACAAAAAAGGATTATTTTTCGTGAATCAGAAAACTTTAATGAAGTGCGTAGCAGAGCAGTTTTGCAGATTTTGAAAAATTACAATTTTTAGCCATGCGTTCGTGAAATAGTGCGATTTTTACACATTTTTTTTACATAAAAATAAATAAACAACTAACAAAACGCTATTTTTTATGGAATATCGCTCTGTCACGCACTNGAATATCGAATGCTTCAAATAATAAAATTTACTTCAAGTGAATTGATTGAATAGTTTTCTCGTTAAAGTGACGCCCGGCTTTAAAAACATGATTTCGAGAAAAACGCGTTTGAAAATTTGTTAATGGCTTGGTGCACGTTAAACGGAGGCATGCATTTTCGACTATAACTTAGTCATTTTGTCGAATTTTGACTTTAAACTTGGACCAGACATTTTTAAGATATCAAACTTTAAGAAAATAAAATAAAAAATAAAACGATTTTTTGAAAGTGCTACATGTATGTACATACATATATCCCCCTTGAAGTGATGTTTAAGATTCTCATAAAATAGTGTCAATTGGAGCACAGAGGACATCAGACAGTCAGATATCTCTGACCCTAAACTGAGATAAACTTCTGAATCAGCGGAATTAGGAAAACTCACTTGATTTCAACTTTCCTAATTTTGCTTTAAAAGTTAAAAGTATTTAATGATTTAATAATACTCACAAACTGTCGGGGCAGCAAATACAGAACTCGATTGATATTCTGGACTCGGACACACACAGACTTCCCATCTGCGGTGCGTCCAAAGAGGAAGACTTCGCCGGGTAGCTTTATAGGATCTTCCCAGGCCTCCCAGTACCAGAAGCGCAACTGCTGCTCGTTGGGGGCAGAGGCAGAAGACTCGGACTCCGTCTGATCGCCAGCAAGCACTGACTTTTCAAAGTCATCGTCCATTTGACAAATGGACTCCCAATTGCTGAGCAGCTTGCTCATATCCTCGGGCGAATCCTTAGTTGGTTCCACCGCTTTCACCTTTTCTGATGGTATCTCTTCCACTGGCACCTTTTCCGCTGATGCTGACTTACACTTCTCCTTCTCCTTTTCTGCCACATCAAACTGGTTCTCGTCATCGTCCAAACAACTGAAATCCATATCATTATCGGAGAAGGGATCCTCGCTTGGTGTTTCCTTTTGCTTGGCAGCCGCCACAGGTTCCTTTTTAATTTGGGAAGTGGAAAAGGTAGTGGCCACCTTTTTATTGGGAACCGTTGCCTTGGGTTTAAGAATGCGTTCCAGCATCTCGTGATCACTGCTGGCCTCTGCCTTCTTTCGCTCCTGCTCCTGGACTTTGATGTGTTTTAGGAAGCTGTTCATGTATTCCTTAGCAGCCGCAGCATCCGATTTTCGCGAGGCAACTGCAATCTTTGCGGGAGCTATAACCTTTTCCACCTTCCCGGTGGTCTCCCCTTCCTCAGATTTCTCCTCCTTAATTTCACCCAGAATATCCGCCAGAATATCGTCGTCTTTCACACTGTTCTTGATGTCCACTTTTTTGGGAACGGCGTTGCTAAAGAGATTCTTTATGGAGGCCTTGCCCTTGGCGGGTTTCTCCGCTTCTCGGGGCCTCTTTTTGCTATTGGCTGGGGCAACTCCCTTCTTCCTCTTTGAATCCTTTGGCTCTTCATCAGAGTACTCGTCTTCGTCTTCAAAGAAATCGCGACCATCTTCGGCATAACCAGTGCCATCTGTAAAGGAATAATGTTAGAACATGTTGTGGTGGATTCCCCAATTTCGCAACTCACCCTCTTCGATCCAATCCTCGCCGTACTTCTCCTGTGCCCTCTTGGCATACTCCCGCTCATCCACCACCTCGTACACATCGTCCACTTGGTCCTCCACCTGGCATTTGTTCTTTGTTCCCTTCAGCTGACGCAGTCGCTCCAGGGCGGCGAATCGACCATTTTTGTCAATGCGCTGGCGCTTGACGCGCGGACCGGCTAAGAATGGGAGGCTTTAATAAATATAACATTAATTTAACTATGTAAAGTACTCACAAGGCGATTCGGACATTGAAAAAGCCTGATATTTGTTGATTTTGCTGTGTTATTGTTCGAACTTGCTTCTTTTTTGCAGCTGGGTTTTAGGCGGGAAACTAGTAGTATGACCGCGTCGCGATAACGATAAAAACTTCAAGTGTTGATCATGACATCAATGCTTTTTCAGTTCTCATTCCACAGTAAAATAAAAAGAGCTCAACCCCGCTTTGACAATCAACTCAGAATTCGTCATTTGTCTGTAACGAGTATACCCTTAAAATTCTACGCTAGATTTACTTCTAGATATTTTTCCCAACCACAGCATTTTTACCGCGTGTGAGTTGGCAGCGCTGCACTTCCTTTTTAAGTTGGCAGCACTGCATAGTCTTGTTAAAAAGCCAAAGAGTTGGCAGCACCGCATACCTTGCGAAAAAACAAAAGAGTTGGCAGTACCCGTGTGAAAAAAACCTGAAAGTGAGTCGGTGCTGTTACTTAACCAAATTTTTGATTTTAAACAACTTTTTTGCTCCTGCCAGCCATCATGTTGAGAATCACCGCACGTAGCCTGGCGAGCGCCATGCGCAGCACCATGGTCCCGACCTCGTCCCGCGTGGCGGCCGTGCGCTGCCTGCACGGCACCGAGGAATCGGCGGAGGAGTTCGACAAGCGCTACGAGAAGTACTTCAGCCGCGAGAGCATCGACGCCTGGGAGGTCCGCAAGGGCATGAACGATCTGCTGGGCATGGATCTGGTGCCCAGCCCCAAGATCATCGAGGCTGGCCTGCGCGCCTCCCGTCGCGTCAACGACATCGCCCTGGCCATCAGGTGGCTGGAGGGCTGCAAGGACAAGTGCGGCGACCAGAAGGCCACCCTATACCCCTACTTGCTGGAGAAGATCACTCCGACGCTGCAGGAGCTGGGCGTGCCGACCCTCGAGGAGTTGGGCTACGACAAGCCCGAGCTGGCCCTCAAGTCCGTGTACGATGCCTAAACCTCGTTAGTTTAAATTCAAAACAGAGGAACACACACACTGCAGACACACTAGCTACACCCATCCTATTTATGGTGCGGATGATCTTGTTGTTGGATTGATATAATAAACGGAGACTGGGAGTGGATTGGAGCACACACCAACGATGCGTTGTTTCCCTCTCGGTGGTTACGTAATGCCCAGGTTAGGGGGATAAACAATCGGCGCCGGAAGTTGTTGCAAATTCGTTTATTTCCTGATAACTATTTCCACTTGGCAAGCAGCTCGGCCGCCTTGTCCAAGTTCTCCTGCTTCTTGATGAAGCAGTAGCGCACAAAGTCCTCGCCCAGCGGCTTATTGGGCTCGCTGTAAAAGGCGCTGGGCGGGATGCCCTGCAGGCCCATATTCTTGGTCATCCACTTGGTGAACTTGTAATCGCGATGCTTATCTGGCTCGGAGCTGAGGTCCACTTTGGAGGCCAGCGGCGACCAGTCGGCCAGCATGAAATAGCCGCCTTCGGGAATGGTGGGACGCATGCCGGCGTCGGACAGAAACTTGGCCATGAAGTCGCGCTTTTGCTTCAGATCGCGTGGCAAGCTGAGGAAGTAGCTCTCCGGCTTTCCGAGGCGGGCCAGCTCAACCTCAAAGCTCCGCGCCACGCCCTCCTGTAAGGGCGTAGGGCAGGTGTACACGGAATTCTGGTGGACCATTTGCAGGTTACGGATAAGCGGGGCGGGACCGTAGGCCCATCCGATCTTCCAGCCGGTGACCGAAAAGGTCTTGCCGGCCGATCCCAGCGTGATTGTGCGGTCCCACATGCCAGGCAGCGTGCAGATGCGAATGTGCTCCGCCCCATCGAAGACCAGCCACTCGTACACCTCGTCCGACACGCACAGCACGTTCCACTTGCGGCACAGCTCGGCAATCCGTTCCAGCTCCCTTCGGTTGAAAACCTTGCCGATGGGATTGTGCGGGGTGTTCAGGATGATCATCTTTGTCTTTGAGTTGAACAGTTTCTCGAATTCCGCATCGTCTAGGACCCAATCCGCTGAGCTGATCGGTCCATTCCCCTCCGTCTTGCGCTGCAAGTGAAGCATATATGAATATATTGTTAACCCAGTCTCGCTCCTCTGAGTTTCCTCACCAACTTCAGGGGAATGAAGCGCGGAACTCCGCCGGCCATCTTAACCATGGGTTCGTAGCAATCGAAGAAGGGTTCAATAATGATAACCTCGTCGCCCACGTCCACGTGCCCCATGATGGTAGAGTACAGGGCTTCATAGGCGCCAGAGGTGATGAGGATGTCCGTGAGGGGATTCAGCTCTTTGGAGACGAGACCGCTGTACAGCTTGGACAGCGCCTGAACCAAACGAACGTGCCCGTAGCCGCGGGTATACTGATGCAGGAGTGGGTTCTCATCCTTGGCAATGTCCGCCAGCGAATGGGTGACATACTCGGGGGCGGCGTCGTCGGGAAACCCCTGGCCCAGATTCAGGGGCTTATACTGCATGGCCAGGGCGATGTACTCGTTCCAGACGCTGGGCGTGCTGCCCTGCAATCGCTTGGGCAGATCGAACTTATCCATGTTGGTACAGGCGGCGGCGGTCTTTTGCTGGCGCTGGACTTGAAACTGGAGCTGATCCCGGAGGCTTCTTGTGGCGAGGCGGCGGCAGCTGCGGAGCATCTGTAAAAGAGGGTACGACCTTAGTGACGGAATCTTTTCCTTTTCGCTAATCGTCGCGTGTAGATTTATTGCGCAGATAAGCACGCACTTTGTTGTTGGTCTGTCTGGGTGTCTGATCTTAATTATAAAGCTAAAATATCACTTGTTAAATGCAATTGTTTAAGCTAAATGCTGGAGTGACGTTGCATAATGCACTGAAATTTGATTAGACCAAGGCAGTGTCTATAAGCGAATAAGAATTTGTTTAGGGCGCTTACACTTACACACACATATGCGCAATAATATGCAAATAAACAAATACAAATTAACAATTTTAAAATATTTTAATGGGACCAGGCGTTAGGCACAAGATATTTGATAGAAATTGGCAGCACTGTCCTTATCAGTGGCGAGCTGGTTAAAATGTGCCTACTAAAAGCGAGCTTAAAGATTAATTTCCTGCCGGCTGAAAGCCTAATTTTTCATATAATTGACAAAATATGTATAAAATTACCTTAAAATCTAACCATGAAAAATAAATAAATAAGACGGCGCTGATGTGCAGCCTATCGATTCAGCAGCCAATGCTGCCCATTTTGGTAGGCGATAAATTTAAGCTATCGAAATTCAAATTTAATTTAAAATTTGTAATTGAATAAATACAAACCAGAAAACCTTTTGTAAGACAAAAAACCAATCATCGTTCATTTCTCAAAAGTTTATTTATAAAAAATGCTTGTTAATGGTGATAAAATCAAGGGGAAATCATCGTATAGCTAGTTATAATTGACCAATTAATTGTTTAATAACATATTAAGCATGGAAACATTTTACATTACATATCCATTAAGTGTAGAATTATCTGTTTTATAGGCTATATTAAAAGAGTTGAAGTTGAAGATTTCTTTTGTTTCATTTGTTCATTTCCGAGTTTTATCAATTTCAAAGGATCGTTTCTGCAGAGTTTCAACAAAGTAAAGCTACTAAACTTAAATCACAGATAACACTAAAGTGTTTGTTACGATATATGCATGTATATATATGTGTCTGTTCTATATATATGTATATATATGTCACTATATATGTGTGAGTGTGTGTGTTTGTTACAGGACCGCTTTTCCCTCCCTCCTCGAATGATTCCTTATTGTGGAAATCATAGAACGCATAACTGACTTAAGGTTAGGTTAGAAAACCGCTAAAACTAACGAAATTGTGTGTTGTCTGTGTGGTCGCATTCCATCTTAGCTTTTAAATGCAACAATTGGCTTAAGTACTACGAAACAAGGAGGCTGGAGTCCTGATTCGGGTTGGGACTTTAGTATTGTATGTGATCCAATTGCATCCATTTTCCCTCTTTCTTCTTTCTTCTCTCTTCCACTTCCACCTTCCCTTCCGCTGTAAATGGCACACGTTTTGCATAACGCGTATGGCAAAAACGAAACAGAGCTTAAAGGCCCGGCTTCCGATTTGATTTAAGGATTTAAAAGGAAAATAAATATTGCTAAGTTCCAAATACATAAGTAAAGTTAAGTTTAAGCCTTTTTAAAATAAAATAAGAAAGGATTTTTTCGATCCTTGGTCGGATTAGAGTCTTAAGTACTCTGTATAAATTAAACTTTAATCAGAAACCGCGCCCTTATCCCTTCTTCTCTTCGTCTGTCTGTGTATAAAGTCCTGCTGCACTCTCCCTAGACATGCACCTCGGGGCAGTCCTCGTCCTTGATCGATGTGTACTGCACCTTCTTGGCCACATTGTCGAACACCGGCGTGATCATGTACTTCAACTTGTCCCGGCTTACATAGACGAGCGCCACCAGTAGGCCCAGCAGGATCATGCTGAGGACGATCAGCAGGAAGATCAGAGTGGCGGTGTGTCCATTGAAGTGTGCCTGAGAATGCGGCGACGCTTCCGCTCCGCCGTAGCGCTGCTCGTCCTCGGCGGCATTCAGGATGGTGGCGGCGGCTGCAATGGCGTCCGCACACTGGCCCATGTCCAGCTGAAGCAGGTGGGCGGGCGAGGAGTCCACACGGCCCGGCGAGTGGAAGCACATGAGGCTGTCCTTGTTGCGGACAGTCACCCGGGTTAGGGGGATCCACGCGTGGAAGGGGGCAATGCGGCAGTCGCAGACGAAGGGGTTGAGGTTGAAGTCCACGATCAGGTTGGCCGTGCGGTTGGTGCGATCCTCCAGCTCGTTGAGCACGCGCAGATCGGTGGTCTTCACAAAGCCGAACTTGTTGCGTTCGAGGTCGAGGAAGCGCAGGTTGTTCAGGCAGCGGACCTCAAAGTTGAGGTCACGCAGCTCGTTGTCGCCCAGATGAAGATCGCGCAGCGAGGGCAAGTCGCAGAAGACGTTGCGGTCCTTGAAGTGCGTGATCTCGTTCTGCTCCAGATGCAGTTTTTGCAGCTTCACCAGCTGGCTGTTCACGAAGATGTCGTGCAGGTCCTCGCTCAGCTGCGGCGAGCTGTTGTCCTCGAAGGCGTCGGTGAGGTGCAGACTCTGCAGGTTCACAAAGTTCGAGAAGACGCGCGGATGGTGGTGGTTGACCTCATCGTCATAGCGCGAAATGCTCAAATTGTTGTGATTCAGGATCAGGCGCTCCACCCTCGGCACATGGTGGTAGCTCTTGCCGCGTATCTCTCTGATGTGGTTGTTGCTCATGTCCACGATGCGCAGCTGCTTGTAGTTGTTGATGCTGCCGAACACGTTCCAGGGCAGCTCGGTGATCCGGTTGCCGGTAAAGATCAGGACCTCCACCTGTTCGGGCATGAACTCCAGGACGCTGGTGTTGTGCAGACCGGCATTCGTGCAGTTCACCACGTACTGCATCTCGCTTTCGTACATCTCCTTGCCGCAGCTGCATGCTGCCGGGAAGTTGGGTCCACAGCTGGACGAGCTATCGCCCATGACTCCACCGCCGCCAAGTGCCACGCTTAAAGTGGCAATAACAGCGGCCAAAGCCAGTCTCCTCAATTCGGTGGGTGGCATCTCTCTCTCTTCTCTGCTGGTTTACTGCCTGTAAATAATTTAAAAATTAATTAATATTAAATAGAGCTTTATTTTTCATTGTTTTATATTAAATAAAAGCTGATCAATTTATTCATAGGATTCAAGGAGTTTTCAATACTTCCACCTTAATACAGCTAATTATTTCTCTATGTGCAGGAGGAACACATGCTTTATGAGTTGCAAATGCATTTTAAAGTGGCAAGCAGGCCGCAGAGCCCCGCGAAATTTATTTAGCTCCCCCGACTAACCGTAGCCTCAGTTAGCTTCCGGCTCCTCTTAGCCTTCTTGCCTGCGAAGTGGACAGCTTATTTATGCTCCACAAGTTGCAGATTTATGTGCTTATAAAGCATCGGAGCACACACAAACACAAACACCTCTGCACGGAGCGCGTTCTTCCGCGCCCATCTCAATCATCGGCCCACGCGGCGTATGGGTAATTTCTGTTTAGTGCCAAACTTTTCGGCGCTGGGACCACAACAAACGCCTGAAGGGCCCTCCGGCGTGCATGGAGTCATCCAACCGCAACAGGAGGAGCCCGGAGCCGTAAACCTGATTATTTTTCGGTTTTATTGGCATTTGTTTAGTGCTCTCCGCCGGAGTCCGTGTGCTTGTGTTTATGAGTGGAGAGTTTATAGAAGAGAGAGAGAGGGAGAAAGCCGGAAGCTTTAATTTCGTCCATACTTATGTTTTTATTTTATTTTTAGGAGATGCTTAAAACCAAAAATGTTTGCAATCTTTCGGAAAACACCAGGGGTTGAGAGCGCAACACACTTTTAATTTGATTAGCATATAATTAAATGTCGGTAAACCACATTTTGGCAATACACAAATTATATTGTAGGAATATGTATGCACACATATTAAGCGTATATTTCAAATACTATTTACACAAAACAATTTGTGGAATCAATTAGTATAGTTTACGATATTAACTGGGCAAACAATATTCCAAAATTTATAACTCCAGGCAAAAGCAACTCGATTGTTTGAAAATTACAAATATTTAGGGTTCGATAAAGTCATTTAAAATCACGAGCCGTATTGCATCCTTTCATTTGCCTGTGTTCAGAGCTAGCTCTCGTGTCCTGGCTGCTGGCATGGAGGCGCCTGATCAAGGGTCTCTCGATGCTAATGAGCGCATCAAATTCCCGTCCGGGGTAAATTGAAAACTAACGGCCCTTTTAATGGGCCCAGCAGGATGCCCTCGACGGATTCGAATCGCAGACCCACTGACACCACACTCCGCTCCTGGAAGCCACTCAATTACCTCCCGACTGGCCTGGCAATTATGTTGTCTGAAAGTGTTTATATGCTGGTTTACAGGGATTTTTGAAATTGAATTTGAAGGCTTCGTGAAATATTTATCTACCACAAATCAGAAAATATTCATCTAATATTGCCTGGTGGAGTAAATAATTTTGATTGGTGGTTTTTATGGGTGGATAAATGCTTTGCTCCTCATTTTGGCCCAGGTAAGGTTCTCTATGAAAGGCACAAAGCAAAAGCTGGCTCTCTATGCACACGAGCAGTCACTTCCGGTTTGACGGACTAACAAGCAGAAACGCTTTTTACCTCCGCAGTTTTACTTTAATTTCAACTTTTATGTCTTTGTTATTGTTTGCTTTGTGTGTTTGCTGTTGCAATAACATACACCTCCTTACTCAGACCCCCGCCAGCCGCTCGTAAAGCTCATTGCCACCCCCTTTGTTCTGGGCCCGTGGCCATTCCAGTGCAATAATAAGGCAAACAAACAGCATTTGTTCCTTCTTTACTGCACTCGCTTCGCTTCTCGCTGGAATTTATGCATGCGCGTAAAATAATAATAATACAACAAAACAACAGCAACAAAAAGAACGGGAAAGAACACAAACAAATGCAACAATACATACATTTTAATATATGTATGTATGAAGCGAGGTAAAAATAATAACGGTTGAGCATTTTGGTGTGTGTCTTTATACCCTCACTAAAAGGTATGATGGGTTTGAGGAAGCATAGTTTCATACATAATTGGGAAAATATAATTTCATTTGAAATTTGTGTTAAATAAATATTAAAATTCCTGCTTTGTGATAAAAAAATTAATAATTAATTAGTTGGAAAAAGATATATTTAATATTTATTTTAATAAAACTACCGAAATCGATTTTTAGAATATATACACTAGTTGCCAAATAAGTACACCCGTATGACGTTTGTTTAAAGTCACATACAACTTTTTTAATAAGCCTTAGGAAAAAATCCAGTTTACTTTTAGTTTCCGACCTTACCCTAGGTAATAAAAATAACTAACAAGATAGTTTTTCATTTCGAACTTAAAGACTGCGATCGATTTTATGCAAATGGGTTGGTCAAAATAATAAGTACACACATTCTTCTAAGCCTAGAACGTGAAAAATATTGAATATTTTGCACTTTCTTCTTCTTATTAGTAAACTTTAACTAGTATCCGGTATAATCACCCTTATTTTGGTCAACTTTCTCCATTTGTAAGTTTGTGGCAAGTCACTGTATATATGTACTTTTTTTAATTAAATAAAATACTTTTAAAATATTTGATAATGAGGAAGTAATTCAATATATTTATTAAACAGAAACTCGTTTTCAAAAGTATCCTAAAATTACGTTCTGATCACGGTTTAACAAATGTTTTCTCATATTCTTAAAACCCTGATAAGGTATACAAGCTTTCGTTATCCAATTACAATTATTTCCACCTTGTTTGTTAATATTTTTGCATGCTCGGTGTGTGCTTTGCATTCGCAGAACTCCCGCTCTAATTCTCTCCCGGTGGTTCCTCTTTTCTTTTAATTCGTTAGTGGTGAAGTGCCAGCCACTTGGCAGTTGGAATGCAAAGGAGTACGAGGACCAGGACGTCGACGATGGCGACAAGGAGGACGAGCAGGAGTGGGAAAAATGGAGGTAGCATGTGCAAAAGCAAATGGCGAAATATGGAAACGGAATTAAAGGTGGCCACTCAATTTGTAATGTACGATGGGGGTGTGCGTGTGTGTTTGACTTACTCGTACTGTGGTCTAATTAGAGTACAGGATAATACCTAGAGGGGTAGGAAAAGTGGGACTTACCCCACAGATAAGGCACGTCTATAAAGCCACACTTCAGTAATGGTAACTAATGACAGCCAATTAAGTTAACTTCTCACTACCCCTCGCCATTTTCCTTTATTACTGACATTTTACATTCGATAAACACCAATTTGCCAGACGAATATTTGCAACGAGCTCAGGTTTAAATGTGAATTCAGCGAAGTAGTTGGAAATGTAAAAACGAGTTTAATTCTTATATTTATTGGTTGATTTAGTGAGTTTGTTTTTATTTTCTAGTTTTGAATGTGCTAGTAATGTAATATTAATTAATTTTGACTGTTAAAGTCTCGAGATTCTATCAGTCGTCGTTTACATTCTCTGACTTATTTATTTACTTGGCTTTCCCGACATTTTGATCGACTAGAACACTTGAAGATTTTGTACTCGTCCCCTCTGCTCGTTCTTTCTACTCGTCCCTTTGATTTGTCATGTGTACTCGCCGCCTTAACTCGCAGTCTTTACTCGGTATCTCTACTCGAGGTTTTTCCTCGTCCTTACTTACTTTATTTTTGCTCGCTATTTTTACTCGTCGTTTTTACTTCTCTCCTTCGTCACCTTTACTCGTGCTTGTAGTCTTCACTCGAGTTCACTACTCGAAGTTCTTTACTCGTCCTTTTTACTTTCCATCTTTGCTAGTTGCCTTAGCTCGTCTTCGTTACTTGTCGTCTTTATTCATAGTCTCTATCCATAGCGTTTTCCCATTTCCTGTACTCATCGTCTTTACTCATCGTCCAACTTTATTCCCTAATAATTTAAGCATTTACCTGTGAAATATCATTAATAATATAGTTGCTATAACTTGGCCAACTAAATCTCCTGCACCAAACTGCAGTTGCTAGTGACGACATCAAAAATTCCATTTTCCCCAGCAATCCTGAACTTAGCATTTGCATTACCTACAACCACCGTCCCAGGTTTTGTCTAAATTTTCTCATCGTTTTGCGAAAGCTTCTCATTAAATAAACCCCCGGCTCCGCTCAGGATGCGCTTAAAATTGTTGAGCAGATGTCTCCATTATCGCCGTGCTCCTCAATCGGATGCTGTGGCCAGAGCTCTTAGGAATTCCCCAGGCCGCCCACTCTGCGGGGTGCTGGTGGTATGGTGCTATGGCTGCATGGCATCGTCCTTGGGAGTTTCGCCAGTCAAATTTCATTGTTGGCACAACTCGTTGCATACTTTCGGGCAACACTTGCGAATGAAAAGCTCTTCAGAGCGAATTCGCAGCTGCAACTTGCATCCATCCAACTTGATGCGATATGGAGGCGGGTCGGGTAGTGGGAGGAGCAGTCAGTGAATGGTGGCAAAGTGCTCCTCGCCTTTGCCAACTGCATTACGGAAATCCTAATGCGGCCAACAAGCGTTTAATGTCCTGCCCGGCAGTCATTAAGCGGCAGTGAGAAATGTTGAAATGTTTAAAAGCTTTTCGCCAACTCCGCCTCGAGCTCCTTGAGAGCAGGGCCAGGAGCCAAAAATGGCCAACTAACTGTTCTGCTGGCTGGCCGTAAATTTCAGCGGGTTTCCCGGAGTTTTTACGTAAGAAGGAATTCGGGCTTCCAGTGAGAAAATAACAATCTTAGATCAAGGATATTGAGGCGCGAGTGCAAGTAATGTTAGTAAGGTTAGTGGGGAAAGAAAGAAGCTTTTCAGATGGTTTTCCTAGTGATTTATGAGCTAAAACTGTTGTGTATTAAATATTTTAGTAAATAATCCTTGACTTTGCCTTCCTACTGAAATTAATTCAATATATAATATAACATTCTATCTTCTCACCTTCCTGATGAACAAAACTTTATCATTAACACTCATTATAACACGGTAAATTACTAGCAGATTTCTGCTCCCCTTTTTATTTCCCCCAGTGTGGAGCGGAGCTGAGTTACGACTGAGATGGCGCCATCGCATCTTCCGGGCTTTGTTCTGGGTTGTTTATGCCCTCATTGACCGTCCGCCGAGCGAGACGCGCTAAAGAAGGCAACACTTGTCGCGACGTCCTTCCTTTCCCATTATACAAACCCCAACTGCCGTCTCCCCTTTTGGGCATGTTCATTGTCAACCTGGTGGCGGTTGCTCAGCTTCTGGCGCTGGCTTTTGAGGACCGCGCTCCTTGCCAATGCAATTAAACGCGACTGCAGTCCCCGGCATGGTTTACTATCCTGTCCCGTCCTGGCCGCATGAAACTCAATTAGGAAAGTTCAGCAGCAGCCTCGGAAAAGTGGAAAAGCTGGGGAAGAGTGCCAGCCACAATATGAAATTGGTGCACGTTGGCTTCATAATTTCATTATGAGTGCGCCATGCGAAGTGCAAAATATACGAGTCTGACAGAATACAGGAGCCACAGGAGCCACAGGAGCCGTGGAGCTGCCGAACTGGGAACTGGGAGCTGCGAACTTGGACGTGGACCGGTGTCGTGTCTTGGTCAGAGCCCTCGCATCCGGCTGGACTATGTAATTAGCAGACTGCTAATTGCACTTCAATGGCCCAGTAAGTGGAGCTGGAGCTGGAAAGTCTGGGAAGTTATTTGCACGCCAGAATGGGAAGTAGCGAGGGAAAAGCACGGGAAATGTGAAAGTTGGCCAAGAGTGTGAATTGTGGCTTTGCGGTCTTTTAAAGACAAACTCATGCACCACTGGGGTGTGGAGAGGGATGGACCAGTTTATGATGCGGTTGCAGTGGCCTGGAATGGGTCATTAGGTGAGTGAGGTGAGGTTGGGTGGGGGGGTCAAGTGCGTGCGAGCAGAGAGCACTCGAATGGTATCATAAAACCTGTGGAAAGCACGTCGGTTCTCAGCTGTTTCTATGAGCTGATTTCTGCAGCAGGTTGGCTATTTCTTTTGTCTACGATGCTGGTGTTATTTAAACGATTCAAGGACAGGATATCTATTGTTGTTTAAATGTAACTTAATATTTAAATTTAATTGCATCAGGTATGACAGTACATTTATTTAAAAAAAAAAACAGCTTACATTTGCACTTAAAGCTCTTTTGCCAAATCAATTTAAAGAAGGATTAACCTTTTCAGGTTTCAGTTACAGAATATAACGATTCCTTTTTCAAAGCACTAACCAAGCTTTCTATTTTCACCCAAAATGACCAGCAATTTGTGTGGATTTTTAGCCAGGCCAAACCAACTCGGTGCCGGACTTTAAAGCGTAAATCCAATTCTGATTGGTAATTGGAATAAAACGCAAAACGAGACGCACAGGCAGAACCATAGAGATGCAGATGTAGATGCACAAAACTGGCCGAAACACGTTGCCAACACTTGGCCAAGTGCATATAACCAGCCAGAAAATTGCACGTGTTGCCCAACAAGAGAGACAAGACCAGCAGTAGCGGCAGCAACAGAAACAACAACAAAGACACAACACAACGGTGGCAACAAAAATGCAGGAGGCATTCGCAATCCGTTTTCGAACAGCATTTATAGCAACAGTTTCCAATGTCCAGTAGGTCCGCCTCCTTTTTCGCCCACCTAACACGAATAGCTGTCCGAAATCCATACAATCCTGAAGGACAGAGCACAGTACACTTTAAAAAACCGGGGTAAGTTTGGAAACGGTTTTGAATTAGACATGAATTTAAACACTGGTAAATACATATATTGTAATATTTAAAATATAATTTAAGAGCGGAATATTGTTCAGACACACGTAGGGGAATTTTTATAGCTTCCACGCAATAAAGACTTGCTGTGCAGTATAATTTTCAACCGTTTCTAGCTAAAAGACTTGTAAAAAAGAGCTGAATGTCAGAAAAAGATACTAATGACACCTATGGCAAGATCAGGAAAGATTATTTAACGTATAGATTATCTTATTTATCTTACAAATATTTGCAAACAAGAAAATTAATGAACTTTAAATTTATATTTATTTCGAGTGCATTTCGAAAATGCAAAAAGCGAAGCCGAGGGAACAAGCGAGATTGAAAGAGCGAACGGACAGACAACAATTAGGAATTGCATGCCCTCGCCATATCCCGTTACCATCAACATACCCCACGCTGCGCCTCGCCTCCCTTTGAAAACCCTATCCTCTCCCTTCCACCCCCTCTTTTACTTTGCAAATTTATGCCCAGCAAAGTCGCGCTTGAAACGCGTTAAAAACGCGCCCAACTCGCACGACACTTACAAATTGCATTCAAAGCGGTCGCTTTCAAAACGCAAAACCGCCTACCGTCGCCCTCCAGGAGGCGTGGCATTGAGCTCCTTCTCTCCCTTATACCCTAGCGCATGGTTTTAGGTATTTGTTTTCGCGTTTGTGTTTTTCGCATGTTTTGTTTCACTCGTTTTTCTTTTGTTTTGTGTTGTTTTGTGGTCTGTTATGCGACAAGTTTTCGTTTGCATATTTTTTGGGGCCTGCTTTTTTGTAGTTTTAGGTTTCTTTTTTTTTTGGTTGGCAAATGGAGACCTCAGCGGGAAGTGAATTCATAACACTTTTTGCTTGAACTATTTCCTTGAGTTCGGAGAGCTTTGAGGGCTCAGAAAGTAACTGCTCGCTGTGCGAAAATGTGTTAAGTGAAATGCATTATTTTGGGCGATTTGCTCAAGAACAATAACTAAGGCCATCTGTAATAATAATTTACATACATGAATTGCCGCTCAATTTGAAGCTTCTTGAAAGGAAAGTAATAATAGGAAAAGAAAACACAAACACTATTAAGTAATTAGGCGAAGGGGAAAGTAAACACGAAAAGGCGGAATATTTGAGGCATTGAATATTATGGAAATATCTGTGGAAATTATAATCTGTGAATTGGAAATACACAAGAATTAGTAAATTGCTAGTTTTTAAACATAGTTTCGTAGTTAGGGTGTAGTATTAAAGGATTAAGTCAACGTTAGTTTAAAATTGAAGCTTAACTTGTAACTTTTATCTTTTCTAAACCCTTAAGATGTATGCAACAACTCAGATAATGTTCCCTAATCACTTCTAAGTACATTTTGGTGGCTTTACTAACTTTTCACTTAACACGAGAAAGCTGCTTTTGTTTTCGCTTTTCGCTTTCACTTTCAGGATCAATCCAATTTGTGAAACACTTTTCGCGTAAACAAAAACCGCGAGTAAAGCTGCAAGGCAAACGCTTTGCTTCATTGGATCCCTCTGTCCCTACCCAATTTCTCGCTGCTCCTCCTCACTCCCTTTACCACATTTTCAATGGAAACTTTTCAACATTTTCCGCTTTGTCCCTCGTTTCTCTCGATTTTTGGTCGATCAACTTTATGTTGTGGCTCAAACTGAAACTGAAACAGAAACAGGAACAGGACGAAAAAAAGGAGACCCTAAAAATGTATAAACTGTTTTTCGCCCTGCAGGCCAAAAGTGTAAAAAGGGACAGCGAGTTTGGCGTTCCAATTCAATATTTTCGATTTCATCGTTGACGGGAAATGTGTTTCGTTATTTGAACGCTTTTTTTTTCGTCGTCTGGCTTGCCCCCAAACTTGGCCAACAATTTGGTGGCATAAAAACTGCGAATGAATGAATTTTAAATAAACGAAGGCTCGACCCAGGCCAAAAGCTCTCTCTCTCTCCTCTTCTTGGAATGTTTTGCATTTGAAATTCTGTAGGGAATAGAGCGGGGAAGTTGGGGAAATGTAAATCTACTAAATTTGTTTTTCTTTTTCCATCCCCTCGTCGAGTTTCCTTCTTCTCCGTTTCCCTCCGTCCGGTTTCTTTGGCGGTGTGTTTTTGTTGCTCAACTTATAGTATTTTTTTCCGGCCTGCCTTTTGACTTGGACTCTTCTGGGCGGGCTTGAGGGAAGAGTCGTTGTATGGCGGTGGCCAGTTCAGGGTGGTGGCTACACAGACAGGGCCAAGCTGTTTGTTTCCAATTAGAGTCGCCGGGACGCCATGGCAGCACCTAGGGGCCGTATGATAATTGGATTGCCATGCATGGAGGACACACCCGTGTCCCTTATCCACGCTGAGAAAATTGTTATATTAAGAATAATTCATATTAATAATAATATTAACCCAAATTTCTTGTTTTTAAACTCTTTACAGTTCCTTGATATCAAAAATAATATATATATAATATATTTTTAAATATGTTAATTTCTTTTTAAATACGTAAAGACATCAGTTGTTGAATTTGTAAATTTAGAGAGTTTGGTCTATAACCTAAGAGCAAGACAAAGTCTAAATCTTACAAGGGGTCCTCTCAGCATCGGTGCATTCATTTAATAATTATTACCTTGTATTACAATTCCCAACAGATTTTAGCTGACAATATGAGAAACATCTAAATATCCTTAACAATATCTCCTTGTATTTTCAGGCATAAAATCGTTCATCAAATAAAACTTTCTTAAAATTGTAACAAAATTAAATAAATTAATATTTAGAAAAAATTCTAACTTTATTACCTAATTACCCCCTAATTTCTGCCTGTGTAACAAGCCATAAAGAATGGGAGAGTCAGAACTAGAGCCAACCTGCAAGGCTGCTTGTTTCCTGCTATTCTGCTCTCTTCTTCTTCTGCTCAGCTCTTGGTTCTCCGTTTAGCGTTAGCTGCTTGCTGTTTGCCTTCCGCTTTAACAGATAAATGGACAGCCCCCGTGAGGCAGCAGCAGACAGAGATGGCAAATCAACGACATGAACAGCAGGCTGGGGCCCAGAAAGAGACGGGGCGATAGCAGCCGGCAGCAAGAGGCAGACAACAAAGAAACGTCAACAGTTGACAGTGGCTGGCAAGGAGTGGCCAGGCCAAAGCGGGGGCGCGATGGAGCACAAGAGCTACAAAAACTGTAGCACGCTTTCGAGAGCAGCAGCAGCAAGTGGGCAGCGCAGCGCAGCGAGAAAGAGAAACAGAGACGGGGAGATAGAGAGACAGAGACGGGGAGATAGTACTGATGAGAGGGGGCTATAAATAGTTGCAGGCGCCTTGGGACCAAAAACTATGCCAAAGGCTTTAAGCTAGGTGAGTGGAGAAGGGACATGGGATTGCCTAAACGAGAGCAGAAGAGGTGAGAGGTCAGCTCAACAGTTGGTTGGGATAGAAAAGAGGGGGGCGGCTGAGGTACTGCACCAAAATGTTTCAAGTCGAAAATGTTTTATATTGAGTTATATTTTCTGGAGAGTTTTTGAAATGAACCTCTTGATTTTTAAATGTTTTCCAGTAAAGTTAATCTAGTTTAAAAGCCAATAAGCGTTTTGGATTTAATATAATGAATATATGGGTTTTTATTAATGCTTAAAATATAATATTTCAGGCTATATTTAAATATTCCAGGGTTGCATATAAAGCCAACAAAACTCTAGGTGCCTAAACTGCTGCATAACTTCATCAATAGAAATCGAATCGTGCAATCATTAATTGTTACCTAGATGCTACCCAGACATTCAGTTATTAACAAATACCCTAAGCAATATACTAAAAGCCCTGCGGAAAAAAGTACGAGCTAACCTGTGCTAGCGTTTAATAAACTCCAAAAATGGCCTACGGTCCTGTGAATTTTTGCGGTAAAGAAAACACAAACACTTTGCCACATTCACCAACACAACTGCCCGCTAGATGGGGCGTATGCGCTATATGACCAACAGTGCGTATGTGGAATATTATCGAAGCTGCAGGCTTGCAGTGTTCGTGGCTTCACGGTGGCCAGATTGAAAACAAAGCACAGCGAATGCCCGGAAAATAACCATACGTCAGCCATTTGTACATAGTTTCTATGATGAATTTCCTATAAAAATTTAAAACCGGAATAAAATTTAATAATGAACGAGCGTTTTTATGTTTGCAGCATCGCCTTTTCAAGTATGCAAATTAATTTTCACCATTCTGCATTTTTTATGGAAACTGTAAAATGCTAATGAAACTGAAGATAGAGGTAGGAATTAATTAAATTCATTTTTTAAAAGCTGTAGGCAATTGAAATTCCTGCATTGGATATATATTCACTTAAGGAGTGTTTTCAAAAAAAGCGCTTCTTTGGGTTTTTATTTAAGACCAGGAAAAACCAAGGAAAAGAAAAAACAACATTCTAAGATCAAAGCAACAAGCTCCGAGAAAAAGCAATAGTGTTGAAAGGAAAAATAGAAGATAAGCATCCAACACGGGGCACAGAAATGACAAAGTAGCAAAACCAAAAACGCAGCAAAGCACCTGAAAAGCAGATAAGCAACAAAGCGCAAAAGCACACAGCACAATCGCACTAACAAAGAGCAGTACAAATGACTGCAAAGGCCAAAGGTTGGCAACGTAAAAAAAAAAAAATAAAAAACCAACCCAACAAAAGCAACGACGGAAAAGGTTAAGACCATAAAGAAATGAGAGAAACTATTCCAAAGCCATTTGCCAAGGTCGCAGGTCGGAAAAGAGCAGGGCTTGGCAGGATAGCCGAGTAGGAGCGGTGGTAATGGTAATGGTTATGTCAATGGGCAGGACAAGGATTCCAAGAGATGAAAGGAAAAAGAAGTGTTTATTGCTTAACAATGCAGCAACAATAGTTTCGCAATCCAAAAATAAACAAACAAATCAAAAATGGTGTGGCAAACAAATATACAAAGTGAGAAAGGTTTTAGGTCAAATAAATACATGAATCAACTTTAAAACTCAACAACAAACTTTAAGCTATAGAGGAATCTGCACTAACAGCTAAAGCACATATACTGAATATTTTATTAATACTATCTAGATAGATATTGCATGCTTGCTTCTTATTCTGTACCACAATTTTACAAAATAAATTTCCAATATAAAATGTCAGAGTCTTAAGAACATCTACTAAATGTTACAATGAGTCTTAAGATTAAGAATAATCCCAAGAATAATCTCAAGACTTATTACAATCGTTTAATCACCGCCTCACTCTATTTTTGCTCTTCCCAGAAGAAAACCCTTTTCTCCCCGTAACTATTGTTGCACTTTGATTGCAATTTCCCCTCGGGGACATCATCGTCCTCTTCGTTGGTCAACCCGTTGGCCTCGTTAAGTTTTTGACAGGCCAACTAATTTCAGGGCGAGAAGGAGCAAAAGTGCCTCGAGGACAGTGAAGGGCAAACGCGAAGTGACACTTTTTCACCCGTTGCCAGGACCCTGGGACCCCACTTCAACCGGGAGGCCAATCAATCTTCGGCCCAGAGTTCTGGCAGGCAGTTCAAGTGCTGGCCAAGCCCGGCTCACTTCATCTTCATTCATTTGGGCAATTGCCCGCCTGTAGCCTTCTACAGTGTCCTTTCGTGGCACTCCTTTTCCTGTTTCCCTACTTTCTTCACTGAGAAAATAACTAGTGAAATTGAAGGGTAAATTGAAGAGGTTTTTAGCATTTTATAAATAACATTTATTATATTGGAGTTTTTTACAATTATTACCAGAAATCTAAACAAAATTACAAAATAAATTTAGTTATTATTTTAAACTAGTTTTCACTGTGTACTTAGGGTATATTCCCTCTTTCAGCTTTTTGAGTGTCCTAACGACAATTGCAAATATGTTGCAATTTCCCGGCTTGGGGCCAATGGTCGAGGGATGCTTTTCCTGTTGCTTGTTGGCTGCTTTTCCCACTTTTCCTTCTTTTTCCCCTTGACGCTTCCCTTCTTCTCCTGACACAGGACATGGCAGACTGAGTAGCGCCCGGGGACCACCGAAATGTGCTGCAACTGCCTTGTCCTCCTGCCTGCCCATTCATGTGCCCATTCCCATCCCTGCCAGCCACGAAGATTGATCACAGTTGGCGCAAGTTTTTTGTAAGCCCCGCCTGCATTTTTATTTCCTGCGCCTGTCGTTTAATATGAAAAATTGCGCGCAAATATTTGCAAAGCTTGCAGCATTGTTTAAGACGGGGTTGGCGATTGGGGCCTCACTCCTCTGCTGAGTATCCTAATTGTAAGAATTTGTCAGAATTTGTTACCGGGGTCAGATATTAATCGTTTAACTTTTTTCTCTGGCATTGAAAACTGCGGCAATTAGGGTGAAAAAATATCGATGTGTGAAAAATGCAAATTAAATGAATGCATTAAAATAAATTAATGTTTACTGTTTGCTTGTTGATTTATCAAAAGTGTAGTTGTGGAGATTTTTTCCAATTAGTGGGGAGTATTGTTATATGTTTATTAAAGGGCTTTCTTTCAATTAAAGTTTAAGTTTCCTATGGGATTATTTAAGCTCTCTATATCTAATGGCTATTGATGTTATAGTAAATTCATATAGACCGTAAGATAACTTTAAAATCCCTTTTAACATGATATTACCTTAAAATAAATAACCATTTACTTAGTTTTCTACAGAAACCTCAACTTTTATAATAGGATGATAACCAAATATAATTATATTAGATCTTTATTCCCTTCAATGAGCTTGCAACTTGCAAGAAATATCGTTGCTATTTTTCTCATCCTGATCCTATTAACTGGCCCCTGCCTTTCCTGACAATCATTTTCCACCCCCTCACCCCCACCCACTTTGCCCGTTGGCCAAAAGCTTAAGCTGCACCATCAAAGGGATCAAGTGCAAGTTGGAGCGCGAAATGAAATAGCAGGAAAGGATTAACCGGAGTAGCTTACCGTTATTCGAATGCACTTAAAAGAAGCCCAAGAGCTCATTGCCAGTTGTTAACTTGGCTTCATTTGCCGCAGCCTTAAATACTCTTCTTCCCGATTCTCTTTTTTCACCAAAAGAGGTAAATAAAAAAAGGAAACAGAATATAAACAGAAAGGGAAAACCGACCCCGTTCAGGAAAAGCAGGGAAAAAGTAGAGAACATAATAAAAACTAGCATTAATGCCTTTATTTTGCGCTCAACAACAGCGAAAGTTAGCAAAGGCAGACAAGGCCGAGGGGAACTCGAAAGTGGCAGTGGAAAGATAAGAAAAAAATCTTTCAGCCAAAGTTTTTCGCTTTGCCTTCCTCTCGATTTTAACGCATTGCCTAAGGCTCGAGGGGATCGTCGCCTTTCGCCCCCCCTTTGAGAAAAAAGTCTGGTGCGGGGAGGCGTGTCATGGGCTAACGCGGGACTGCAATTTGCCAAACGCGCAAGGATAGCGAATCGAAAAATTGGCCTTAGACCGGCAGGAATGATGGGAATTTTCGAGAGCGACAAGTTCCATGGGGGTAACAACGCCGCTATGTATACACAGATATAAATACACTAGAAAAAAATGATTCATAGTCAGGGAAGTTTAAAAAAGTTAAGAGAGGATTGATTCCCGA
This sequence comes from Drosophila tsacasi, assembly GCA_018904565.1. Lineage (NCBI taxonomy): Eukaryota > Metazoa > Arthropoda > Insecta > Diptera > Drosophilidae > Drosophila > Drosophila tsacasi. Next base: position 22,049 of record JAEIHY010016661.1, read on the forward strand.
CTAAGGGAAAGAAATAACTATTATGGATTAGTTGTTCTTTCTCTAGAGTTTTAATTTATATTAAGTTACATTTATAAACAAAAATAAATTTTGAGGGAATGTTGATTTTATTTTAAATCAAAATATATCCTGTTAATCAATACCCTTTATTTTCCGTGTATATGTATATATATATATATATATAGCTTCAAGTAGAGCGGTCTCTTTGCTCTCTAAAAAAATGAAAATTGAAAATTGCTTGAATTGCGTTGGACTCTCGTTTTGATGAGAATCTTCTAGCGGATGAGCTTTGAGGGAGAAGAATGGCTGGGCAAACATCTGCTGCAGTTCCTCCATCTTTTTCCGCTAGTGCGCCGTGGGCAACGCGGCGTATGAGCAACGTGCAGGTCTCTTGAGTTACGCCCAGCCCAGCAGACTGACAAAAGTTGGAGTGCCATGTTTGTTATAAAATCCCATTGGCTTTGGCCTTCTACAATGTCTCCGCATTGCTCCTACTCCTAGGGCGCCACCCTTTTAGTTAAAATCCCATTTAATTAAATCATTAAGTCAGACATGGCCTTTAGGAAGAGTTTTCCGCATTTGTGTTAGAGGGCTTTTCCTGCATTTTCCACAGAGAACGAAAGGGAGGACAAGTCGGAGATTCCGTTGGGTTTAATGAGCAAATGCTCGGCGCTCCCCGAAAAGTTCTGTAATTGAAATTGCGGATGTGGCGAGGGTAAACACTGCAAATGACTTTACAGTTTGCAGTTAGCAGTTTTCGCTTTTTGTTTCGCCGAGAGTTTTTAAACTTGTTTTCCCTTTCGTCCTGCATTCCAAACTTACCTCAAATAATTTATTTATTTGTTTGGCTGCTCTGATTTTGTACGGAATTCGTTTAGGCGGCAAAGTTCTGTAATGAAAAGAAGTGACAGAAAAAAAGGGTTATAGCGTGAATTATGGGTAGTCAAATAAAACTCAAAGTTAAATAAATAAAAATAATACTACTTTTTACAGATATATCCTTCAATGGGTTAGAAATCCGTCAGTTACAAATATTTATTCTTTTTTTATACTTTCCCAAAGTACCTCTAACCGAACTTCATATTTTTACTAACTACTCTCTTTATGTAAATATTTAAACAATTTTCCATTTTAGCAAAGCTTCTCTGAGGTGACTTTATCATCAGAAAACCTGTCAAGCCCCTTAATTATTATCCTTGATGGCTGGTGCAGTGGCTTTGTCATATTCTGATGACCTAACCTCTGTTGGCTGGCTCCTTTCGAGCCCCTTTAGTTAATAAATCTTTGGGAAATCCCCTCAACTGCAGCAGCAGTCACAAAGTTCTGTTGGTCAAGAGGAAGGCAAGGCCCTATTCCCTTAGCTCGTCCCACGTGACGTATGCGCAATGTGCCATCAGCTCGACTAAGGACTTAATTTAAAGCCGCTTTCATCAGCACACAAATCTCAACTCCTGGGCCTCAATTTCGGGCTGACAGCAAACAAAACAAAAACGTAATAATGAAAAAAATAGGATCTCCAAATCTACAGCCAGACATGACCTCCATCCTGTCTGCATTTAATTATTGCTGGCGCCACACACAGGCTGCCAGACAGATGGACAATTAGTGCTGCTGGCCATGAATTATGAGCTCTAGGTTTTCATTTTGTTTTTTCGCCTTTCCGCCTCTGCTCGGGTTAAGTAAATCATGGTCAGCAGGAGCTAGACTCGACCCTCATAAAATCACTTTAAACAATGGCCGGAGCGGAGGCGATGCGAGAACCAACAAATGTGTAGTTAACTATTATGGCTGCCAGGAGTCGGAGCATACTGAGCTGAACTTTTGTGCTTCATTTCCGCTTCCGTTTCCGCTTGCGACTGCGACTGCAAGTGCACATATGCAAAGCACGGGTGGCGGGGTAGCCGGGGGATTCGGCAGCATATGGATAATGGCAAAACGTGCCGAAAGCCAAAAAGTTTATGAGCAGAGAAGACAATGTCGGCAGCGAGTTGGCAGCAGACTGCATTGCCATTGAGGGGGCGTGGCCCCGAGAGCTTCTCGTTTGTTTTGACTTTCAATTGGAAGGCTTTGCTCTTGGCCCCGAGGCTGCTTTTGCCTACTGTTGCTCCTCATGTGTATTTTCCTTGTTTTTTAAGCCATTTTCGGTAGAGAATTTCCATGGGAGAACTTTCAGCCACTTGTTTGGCACAACATTTATGCAAATATAAATACATTGTTTAAAACAAAAATGCTGGAAAAAAATAATAATAGCCACCAAGCATATTACAAAAATTTATTTGGATTTATTCTAAGAATTTTCACAAAGCATATTTACGATTTTGGGCATCAGATTTAAAGCAATGAAGTAGACATAAAAGGTCAAAGAAATTTTTGTCTGAATAGAAATTATTTTCTTCTTAAATGTCATGTCCCTTATTTGATTATTATGAAGATTCCTTCAATGGCTAATAAAGCTTAGCATTACGGACTGCTCGCCATAATTTTACATATATAAATAGAAAAATATCGTCAAACAAAAGAAAAAATAGTCCGCTTTTCATGTTTCTTTCGTTTAGAAAGAGGAGAAAGTGCGGCGCAAAGGATAAAGGCTTGCTGCCAGGCTAGACATGAAGTCACAACCAAAAGGATGTTTCTATAGCATCAAATTGGACACTTCCCCCGCACCAGTTTGTTGTCCTGTCCATCCTTCTGTTTGTCCATCTCGTTTAACCTTTCTCTTAACCCCTTCCACCCCCTTTATTGAGATGCTGTGTACGAGATAAAAACTCAGTTCAACCAATCCCTCATAAAGAAGTCCAAGAAATCGAGGCCAAATTCGAGTATTGTTTCTGGCCTTAAAATTGTGGGTCAATTGTTGTTCTTGTTTATTCTTCTTTCGAATGGCTTTATCTGCTGTTTGTTCTGCATTTTTCGATAAATTTATGCACATTTCCATGGAATTTTATGTGACAGGCAAGCCAACTATGAAATGGAGAAAGTTTTGCATTTGCCAATTCGTTCTGGTGTCCGTTCCCTGGAGACGGGACTCGACATTTGACAGCTGGTAAACATAAATCCAGGCAAAAGGGATAAGAGACAAAGTGCAAATATGTGCTAACTAAATTGTAAATCAATATGTGTGGTAAAATTAATTTTTCAATTTTCTTTAGAGATTGTTGGGGAAACATGAATTTAAATGGGATGTGAGATAGGCTTTGCAATTGCTTCAATTGATAGTCTTGGCATAGGATGTAAAAGACTTTGCGTATTGATTTAGTTGGAAAGCTTTTTTGAGGGCATTGTGATTCCAAAACTCGATAAGATTTTGTCTAGAGGCTATGACAAAAATTAAATTTTTATGGGACAAGGCAGACAAGAATTTTAAAATATTTCTGAATCGCTTTCCACACACCAAACCCTAACTTATTATGTATTTATAAGATTTAAATTATAGGATTATTGTATCACTAAAATGTATAATTATTAGTTTGAATTAGATTATCAAAAATATTTTTAAGTCCCACAACTTAATTAAGATTTAAAAGATTAGTTTCTTTTTCTAACAATTATGGGAAAGCTAAGAATACAAGATGACTTTAAGAACAATCGAAATGCCCAAGAATAAAGAAAATATTTCTGCTTTGCACACACTTCAGTCAGTTTGTCAACAGGCGCCTTCCTCTATGGAATAAAAACTGATTGGAAGAACAGGACTCATTTTCCCAGACTTCTAATTCCATCCCACAAAAATTCCCAGTGGCCAAGTGTCAAAATCAGGCCGAATTGGATTCCCCTCTGCAGCCTTGTTGGAGGAGTTGGGCGCAGACAACAATGGACAGGATATCTGCAGCTGACATGTGTATAAACGAGACAGGGGGGTTGTGGCAGAAGGGAGAGTGAGAGGCAGACACTCTGACAACGTGTTCCATCAACCGCACAACAAAAGGCAAAAGCAACAAACACAAGGACGATTGCAGAAACAACAAAAAGCATCAACAATAACCCATTCAAGACGGAGAAGAAGAAGGATTTATTGTCGGTGGACAGAAGGCATAGTAATGCATATGTTGGAGGGGGGATAAAAAGAGGGGTCTTTGGAGCCTCTGGGGTCTATGTGGGGCTGTTGATGTCAAAGGTCTTGGCTATCAAAAGATTACATCAAATTGGTAACCCCGAGGGCCAAAGGAGCAGAAAAACATGGCCTATATTTGGGCATATGAAAAAATGCTTAAAAATATAACCAAAGAAGGAGTTAGGGGAATTTTTAATACTTTCATAAAATTATTATAATTATTAGATTCTCTGATTTATGTTAAAAGACTTTAGAAAATATTTTTTAAGAACCCCAACGCTTTATATTTATTCACTACTTTTTGGAGAATACAAAGTGGATTTAAACTGTTTCAAAGCCCCTCGAAGATTCTTTGGAGCTTGGTTAGATAAATTTCCAGTGGCTCATCCATTCCTTCAATTTACATTACTTAGTGGGGCTTTTCTTTGGCGCAAAGAGGGAAAGCAACTAGGATATGTGCTTCGCCCTACCATGAGCACAGACACACACACACACACATATAAACCAGACCCCTAATTCCGGCAAATTCAAATTTGCCAACTCATCAGCAGGATCTCGCTCCTAATCTGCTTTTCCCTTCCTTAATCTTCCTCGTGCTCTGTTAGGGGGGATTTCCTAGTCTGCGGGCTGCCATTCAATTAAGTCATCATCGCTGTGCATCTTGGCAGCGTTTAACACGCAACTGGTTCCGACTCCCTCTCTGGCACACAAAAACCTCCCCCAACCCTTAACCCCATGGCCACTTGTCGAACATGATAAATTTGTGGGAAAATGGGAAAAAACTTCACTGCGCTCGCCTAGTTGTCATTGCATTTTTAGTACAACCCTCCGCCTGGTTTCCCAACCCATTGACACCCCGCGAGCTGCGTTAATTTTGCGCCAGCTGTCAAATGTCAAAATGTCAAGTGAAACAAAATTTTCGCATCATGAGAAATGCATGTCAGAGTCACACAGAGTCTCCATGGAGCGACTGGCAGTGGGATGTAAGCCAAACTAAGCGACAGTCTGCTCCTCCACAGACCTCACCTCCTGCTCTCTCTCTCACCCAAACCCCATGGAACCGCCAATGGAGTTGGCTGCCTGGCTGGCTGGGAATCGTTATCGAGTTACCCAGCCGGGGCGTGCTTCATCATCATCATGAAGCGGTGAGGAGGGCGAGGGAGCGGTGGGATCGGGTCTGAAGGGGTTAAGCGGATGAGCGGCAGGAGGTTGAGCAGCATCAACATCATGATAATGCCCATTATTAGCAGTGGCAAAGCATTTGCATGCATTTTAGAATTCGTATATTCCGCCAGAGCCGCTGCATGCCACCTACGATGTGGCGTACACTGAGAACAAATAATAGGTACTACTTAGAGGGTCATATGAAATATTTAAAATATTATATTACTGCAACATTAGATTAATCAGATCTTTATTTCGGTTGTTGGTATTTAATAAAGTGTTGTAGCAGGCATATTTTGGCTTAAGTCCGAGATTGCTAGGGTTTTCTATAAGAAAACAAAGAGTAATTCTTACCATAAATAACTTATTTGCAAATAAAACATTATTTTATATGAAATCAACTGTATTTATTTTGGGCTGTCTAATGCCATGGATATGGGGAAAAGCTGCGTGTCAGTGGTGGTGCCCTTTGCGTTTGTGGCAGGCAAACCTCAGCCACTGACAGCGGCTCATATAAACAGCCAGCACTTTGCCACTCGACCAGAACGCGGCTCCTGTTCCTGCTCCTGCACCAGCTCCTACTCCTGCCCTGTTCATGCTCCCTCTTCACGTTCCCCTTTCAGGGTTCTCTATCCGGAACGCGATTTATGCGCACATTATAAGCAATTACACGGCCAAGCCAGCTGGGAACTGGCAACTGGCATCAGTTCCATTCCACTATCCTTTCCCACTCCTGGGCCGCAGCCAGCTCTCCATATCCATTTCGATAACTATTTCGGGCGCTAATTGAATCAGCGACTCATGACGGGTGTCGCCCCTTCTCCCCGGGGGTTAAGCGATGATTTGATTTGCCGCTCAAGTGTTCTGGAAAAGAAGCCACTGCCTAGCTGTAAATATGTACATTAGAGTGGTGCCCTACTCGATAAAATTATAATACTAATGGGAATAAGTGGAGGAAACTTGAGCTACTCAAGTAAGCAGAGTATTATCCAGGCACAAACCTAGATTTTGATTATAAACTTTGGAAAAGCCCCCTAAATCTGCATAAATTTAAAGGTATTTACACTTCGAACCAAGATGAACACCTGAGTATTGTGATATTTATGTTCCTGAAATTCTCATTTAGTTTCCAGGGCAAATAGAATCAGCAAGTGTTAGTTCTACCCCCTTGTTAGGGCCCACTCTAATGCACATATATGGAATATAGTATCTAAGGAGCCTGATCAGGTTGCCCTGTGTGTGGTTTGAGTGCTATCCGACACTTTGAGTGGCGACAGGCCCTGGGCCAAATCAATGCAAATGGGAATGGGAATAGACACAGACAGCGCCCTCGTCTCCTTCATCCTCCGCTTCGACTCCTGTCGTAGGCAGTTTATCTGGGATGTGGTGTAATTAAATTTCGCCTGCCCTGGGTCATTCGATGATAGTCAACGACTTAATGGAGCCGGATCTGCATGAAATTGCTCATCAAACGACTTGCCCTAGGAGGTAAGATCCACTTAATGCTCTTAGTGCTGAGTCTCTGCCTGTGGGCTAATGTTTAAAATGAATTTCCGTATGGCTATGTTCGGCTAATTGCAGCAAGTAGGTCTCAGCTCAGAACATTCCAGTATTAATATCTGAATTAATCATGCAATCATAAGATGGAAGAGTAAAATACAAAATGTTGAATCAAAAAGGAAAACGCCAAAGACCCAGAGGGAAAACGACCACAATAGTTGAAAGAGCAATAACAAAATGTAAAATTTATAAAGTTCCAGCACTTGGTAAGGAAACCCCAAGGACTTGCAGGAAAAATAAACTTATGATAAAAGACTACTTTGAATGCTCTTTAGTATTTAAATATTTGTTGAGGAATATTGAATATTGCATCAAACTCAAAATTTTCTTTTAGTTTATTATTCTTGTATTAATTTTAAACATTTTTGAAACTACTTGTTAAGTTCAAAGTATAAATAAAACAGTTAACTTTGTTGTTTATCAAAAGAGAAAATATTAAAAATTCCTAGTTCAAGCTAAAATATTAATTTCTTTTATAAAAAACAATGGTTTTCTTGGTTTTTATTTTATGTAATTAATTATTTAAATATTTTAATTAATAGAAAGTTCCGAGAGGGCATTCACACCGAAACGAATGCTAACTGAAGTCTAAAGCTTAATTAATTTCTTTATGCCATGTCGGAATGATTTTCCATCTGACGCTTTTCTTTTGGCGCCCTCCACTCTTAAACTTTTTTCTTTTCCATCCTTTTTGATATCCTCCGACTGTTTTATTGACGTTGAAGGAGCTGGAGCTGGAGCCTGCCGGGGCCGGGGCTGGCTGCCGGGCGTTCAGAATAATCAACGCACTCATTGAAAAATGCAGCGCGACATTTCCGCTGCCGCTGGCAAGGCGAAACACACAGTCGGAGAAAATAAGGGGGAAATGGAGATGGTGGTGCTGCTGCTTCATGGCTGTCGCCCCGAAGGTGTCGCCTCCCCGCTTTTCCCCCCGAGTTCATCCATTCGGCATTTCTGCCGCTCTGTCTCTGCTCCCTGCCTCTTCCCTGGCCACCTTCATTCATGGTCTGTGCTTTGTGCCTTGGGCGGCGTGTCGGGTGCGTGATTTATGTCACACGAAATGCAAATACATGGGTAAACATGCAAGCCCCGGCACGAACATATACTCATATATCTTCACATATTTGGACACTTGGAAAAATATTAAATGGTATTCAAAAATTTATATTAATAAATTTGGCAGAAGAGACAGCTCAGAACAATATATTAAAAATGTATAAAGTATTTAATGAATGCTTGAATATTCTTAAGCTCGAAGTTTCAAAACATTGGTATTTGTGTCTAAAAGTAGGCAAAAAAATATTTAATTTTGTCTTTAATGTAGCATTTAATTTAATTTAGTTGAAATGTTTAGAGGCTTATGCCTAAAATAAGAAGTTTGCCGCAAACTTCGATCCTATAGCTCAAGATATTCCTTGTAAATTCGTGTTTTACTCTTATACCATCTTTCATTTTTTACCAAAATTACTGTTTATCCTGATTTATGATGTTTTATGATTATATCTGTACAACTTGAAAACCATATGCGGTTTCTCCTAGTGTATGCATAGAAAATCATCCATATGCATTCGCACATATATTTATATAGTGGGAATGGTTATGGAAATGGGAATCGGAGTGGAGAATGGGTATGGAGTTGGTCTGCTTGGTCGTCTAACACAAAGTGGAGACCGAAACATTTCACGTTCCTCAAATAAACTGCACACGAGCGGATTAAAAGGGGGGTGGGGAGGTGGGAGGAGGGAAGATTGTCGGGCATTTTGACAGTTGGCAGAACATTCTTTCTAATAAATTTATGCGGCATGCGATATGCAACAGCGGGGGGTTAGTTAAGGGG